>CAIGRB010171192.1:33096-103773 GCA_903798255.1 Fraxinus quadrangulata | reverse complement strand
GTTTCGGGACGAAACAAAATTTGACTACAAATTGCAGAAAGCTTGCAACATTAAATTGAGATCCATTGAAATGAAATTGATCATTGATTACTAAAAATAAGAAATTACAAATGGCTAGTGTAGGAACGAACACTAGAAAGCTTGAAAGATTGTTTGAAAGACTAATACCCCCTATAATAAACTTAGGAACAAAAACCCAACTGTTGGGAGTAGACGTTTTTATGGCGAAGAATCATACTAAACTTTTCCTATTTTCTAGTTATTTTATAATTGAAATAAAATATTACATGGAATGGAAATTACAATTCAAAATAGACTAATATTCACAATGTGTGATTGAAGTTGGGCAAACTACGGTTGGGATAGGGTCACGGGACTTAAGTGAAGCTGTGGTCCGTGACACTACGACTGACGAACAACATGTTAGGCATCCGAAATAGATGCTTGCAACATCGATGACTTGTCCATTGCAGAACCTCCTACAGTCAATGCTCCACTGACATCTCGACCTCGATCCCTCAGAGTCAAGATGCCCAGTACTAACATACAAACTCCTTTCACACGGTCTGGCCGTAGAAAGGGTAAGAGGGATGCATAGTTAGTTTATAATGTTGATGGAGCAGAGCACCGTGTGTTTTGGAAAAACCTTTTGCAACGTTTTTTGTATCATTAGGCATATTTTTTGGGTAATGGTATAGTTTTTAGTATGAATGTAGTATTGACATGGAGACAACAATATTTTGTTTTAGTACATGCATGTTGTTTAGGTATTATGTTGTGTATAATTTATGAATTGTCGTTCCTAGCAGTTGAAATATCAATTGTCGAGAATAACGAGTATTTAATGTCGAGAACAACATTTCAAATGTCGAGAAATGTTGAAAATGTATAGAACTGACGAAAATGGAATGAAATCTCATTCTAGATACATGAGCTATCAAGTGTTGTGATAAACATGGTCTAGATGTCGATAACAACTTTTGAAATGACGAAAACATCTTGAAATGTGATAAGTTGGTTTTATAACGGAATATTAGATATCTTTTACTTTTGAATTTACGAATTTCTACTATATTTATGTGTTTCTTATGATATATTCAGGTGCTTTCTTAATAGGAGAGTCAACAATGAGAAGATGAAATCATTGAGGAGAAATTCAAGTGTCACCAGCTAAATCAAGAATGCATTTACAAGGGGAACTGACACCCCTGTGCCATGTACTGGTGTCCCCACACCATAAAGTTTATAGGAGGAACTAGCGCCCCTATAATACGTACCGGCACCCCTGCGCTATAGTCCCGCGCCCCCGAGCCAACTGGAACTTCAAAAATATTTTACCCGAGACTAGAGGCGCCTCTTTGCCCAAAGAGGCGTCCCTGCGCCGCGACGATACCAATCTACTACATAAGCCCTAAAACTGATGAGTTTAAAGGAGAGAATATGAATACGGCTGGAAGGGTTTAAAAAAGGACTTTTGGGGAAGCAAAACCAGCAGCCACACCATAGAAAAGTCCCTTGAAGATTGATGAATCCACAAATCAACGAGTTTTCTCTTATTCTCTATCAATATTTTCTATTCTATCAATGTTTAAGAACATGAATTGTGTTTTCTTTTATTTTCATGAAGTAATTTATTTTTCTAGAGATACAATGTAGCCAACACTAGATATTATGCTTTGATCATTTAATTATCTATTCTAGAAGTTATTCAATTGGTTTATTTGTGTTTATTTACTCCTAATACTTTTGAATGCTTGATCACCATTTGAATGATATTGAATTTGGGATTTACTATCGAGAGAGGGAATTCTAAATAGGGATCATTGATAAACACAACCAAGGAGATTGTAGAGTTTAAGAGGCTTGTGAAACCCTTTTGTAGTTACTAAGAGAACCAAAGATCTAAATGTACTTTATCATCTTAATTTTAGATGGAGACTCAAAATTAAGGTTTTAGGAGTAATTCTTAATTCGCCATCGAGAGAGGGGGTTAAGAGAATATCAGGTTCTTGACTAACAAACCATAAGAATAAATTAAGGAATAGATAGATGATTGAAGCATGGTTGATTGTTAGGTGAAATTGGATCTCTAGAGTTTAAGCCTATTAGTGTTAACCTTGTTTAATTGCATTGTTAATTTATTGAATTAGTCAGTTAGTTATCCCCTTCCAATATTCCTATTTTCTAGATAATATTAATGTTATTTAAATTACAGGAATTATTAGGATTTGATTTCAATCCCTGTGGAAAACGATACTCTACTCTCACTATATTAAAACTTGACATTGTACACTTGCGGTTGAAAAATTCTTGTACAAAGTTTTTGGCGCCGTTGCCAGGGATTGATTTATCTTTTCTTATTAATACTGTTATGAAGTAGCATTAATTTTAATATAGATTCATTTTGTTTCAATTTATACTAATTCAAATTATTCTTATTGGGTTTTCAGTTGTTTTGGCAGTTGATGCGACAATCAAAAAGATGTAATTTAATTCATATTGATTTGGAAATTGAAAGAACTTTTCGTACAATAAGAGCAAAGAAGAAGGCTAAGGAGAACCAAAATCAACAAGAAGCTGCTGATCAGCGGGAAAAACCTATTCGAGACTACTTCAATCCTGTAGTCCAAGAGCATTATTTTGGAATAAGGCGCTAAACAATCAATGCCAAAATTTTTGAACTGAAAGCATCACTCATCAGTATGGTGCAATAGAATCAGTTTAGGGGATTTCGTAATGAAGACCCGAACATTCATTTGTCTATATTCTTGCAAGTGGCTGATACTATAAAGGTAAATGGAGTGAGTGATAATACCATCAAGTTGAAATTGTTTCCATTTTCCCTTAGAGACAAGGCGAGAAGCTGGCTATTATCTTTACCATTGGGAAGCATTAACACTTGGGAAGAACTGACTACGAAATTCCTTGCAAAATTTTTCCCTCCATCAAAAGTATCTCAATTAAGGGGTGAGATTGGCTCATTTCATTAGATGTATTTTGAACCCTTATATGAGGCATGGGAAAGATTTAAGGAGATGCAAAGAAAGTGCTAGCAACATGGGTTTAATGATTGGATGCTCATTGATCGGTTTTACAATGGATTGAATGGTCAAACAAGAGTTATTATTGACAGTACAGCTGGTGGTTGTCTAATGAGCAAATCGGTTGATGAAACATATGAACTTCTAGAGAAAATGGCCAACAACAGTTATCAATGGCCAAATGAGCGAGTAATAAACAAGAAGCCGGCTGGAATGCATGAAATTGATGCCTTCACAAACATTTCAGCAAAGGTTGATGCGCTTTGTCATCAATTGAGTGCCTTGACCAACCCAAAAGCTTCTCAAAGAACAGAATCTGTAGCAAAGAAAATATGGTTTTTCCAGCCATAGTTGATAATGAGGAGCAGGTACAATATGTGAACAACCACAAGTTCAACTATCAGAACAATTTCATGCCTAACCAATATCACCCAGGGCTCCGTAATCATGAGAACTTTTCTTATGGTAATACAAGGAACGTTTTACAACCCCCTGTGGGGTTTGAAAACAAGGCTCTAAAGAGAAAGATGCCATTGGAAGATATTTTGGGACAATTCATGATGAAATCAAGGGAGAGGTTAAACAGGAATGAGGCAAGGTTGCAAGAATTGAGACTCATCTCAAGTTAATCAACACCCAAATTGGCCAAATAGCATCCTCTTCTAATGTTTATCAAAAAGGAAGATTCCCTAGTGATATAGAAGTGAACCCAAATGAGCATTTTAAGGCTATTACTCTTAGAAGCAGTAAAGAGCTTGAAGGTCCACAATACAAAAGCACAAAATCAGACACTTCTCCAAGGATGATAACATCAAGTGACCAAGGAGATTGAAAAAATAAAGAAAACACAGAAGGCACAACTGAACAGGAAGCATCAAAGGAGGCTGAAGAGCCCAAATCCAAACTATTTCCGGATAATCCTCTAATTCTTAAACCTTCTCTTCCTTTTCCTCAAAGATTTCAAAAGAAAAAGATTGATTCTCAATTTGCTAAATTTTTAAAAATTTTCAAGAAAACTCACATTAATATTCCTTTTGTAGATGCCTCGGAGCAAATGTCGAATTATGTCAAATTTATGAAGGACATCATGGCTAAGAGGAGGAGACTTGAAGAATTTGAGACAATCAAGTTAACAGAGGAATGTAGTGCTATTATCCAAAGGAAGTTGCCACATAAGCTAAATGATCCTGGAAGTTTTACCATTCCTTGCACAATTGGAGGATCATTATTTGAAAAGGCATTATGCGATTTGGGAGCGAGTATAAATCTAATGTCTTTCTCTATTTTTCAAAAATTGGGACTTGGAAATGTAAAACCAACCGCCATCATATTACAATTGGCAGATAGATCTCTCACTTATCCTCGAGGAGTTGTAGAGGATGTGTTGGTGAAAATAGATAAGTATATCTTTCCATCCGATTTTGTGGTTTTTGAGATAGAAGAAAACATGGAAGTTCCGTTAATTCTTGGGCGACCATTTTTAGCAATTGGAGAAGCTTTGATAGATGTGAAAATGGAGAGTTGACCCTGTGTGTTAATGGTGAAGAAGTCATGTTTACTATCTATCGAGCTATGAAGTTCCCAGAAGAGAATCGCTCGTGTAATTGCATTGATGTGGTAGGAAGCTATGTGAAAGAGATCCAACAGGTTGAATTGTTGAATGATGCTCTTGAGAGTTGCATTATCAACTCGGTTGCTAGTGAAGCTCAATGTAATGATGAAGTCGTGCAGTTTGTGAACGCCTTGGAAGCACTGAAAGAAGAAAAGGGGACAAAATTTGGAAGTGATACATTAGGGAATGGCGAGCCAATAGAGTCGAAATCAGAAAAGATGAATTTGAAGCTATTACCTAACACACTTCGATATGCTTTTTTAGGAGATAACTCTACCCTCCTGGTAATTATTTCTTCATCATTGTCTAGTATGGAAGATGAGAAGTTACTTAAAGTGCTGAGAAAGCACAAATTAGCACTTGGGTGGTCTATAGCTAATATAAAAGGAATTAGTCCTGCTATTTGCATGTACAAGATATTGATGGAGGATTCATACAAACCATCAATTGAACATCAAAGGTGTCTACACCCAGCAATAAAGGAAGTGGTGAAAGCAGAGATTCAAAAGTTGTTAAATGCAGGTATTATTTATGCTATCTCTGATAGTGCATGGGTGAGTTCGGGGCAGGTGGTATCTAAGAAGGGTAGAATGACTGTAGTTAAAAATGAGAAAGATGAGATTATTTCCATAAGGACTGTTACTGCATGGAGAGTATGCATTGATTATTGAAAACTTAACAAGGCCACAAGGAAAGATCATTTTCCTCTTCCATTTATTGATCAGATGCTTGACCGTTTGGCGAATATCAATACTATTGTTTTCTCGATGGATATTCGGGCTATAATCAGATTGTTATTGCACCGGAGGACCAAGAGAAGACAACTTTTACCTACCCATATAGGACTTATGCTTTCCGGAGGATGCCTTTTGGGCTGTGCAATGCACCAGCCACATTTCAACGTTACATGATGGCCATTTTTTCAGATATGGTAGAGGAGATCATGGAGATTTTTATGGATGACTTCTCTGTATTTAGCTCTTCTTTTGATACGTGCCTTGATAATTTGGGCCGAGTTTTGCAAAGATGTGAATAGTCAAATCTCATGCTAAATTGGGAAAAATGTCACTTCATGGTTCGAGAAGGAATTGTGCTAGGTCATCGGGTTTCATCTCAAGGAGTAGAAGTTGATCGTGCAAAAATTGTGGCTATTGAAAAATTACCACCACCGAGGAATATAAAAGGGATTCGAAACTTCTTGCGACATGCTAGATTTTACAGATGATTTATCAAAGATATCTCCAAGATTGCCAAGCCATTGTATAATCTTCCAGTGAAATACACTATCTTTGACTTCACTGATGAATGCTTCGAGGCTTTCAACAAGATAAAGATGGAGTTAGTATCGGCACCTATTATGATAGTCCCAGACTGGATGCACCATTCGAGGTTATGTGTGACGCCAGTGATTTTGCAGTTGGTGCGGTCCTAGGTCAAAGAAGAGATAAAATTTTTAGA
The DNA here is from genome assembly GCA_903798255.1 of Fraxinus quadrangulata. Lineage (NCBI taxonomy): Eukaryota > Viridiplantae > Streptophyta > Magnoliopsida > Lamiales > Oleaceae > Fraxinus > Fraxinus quadrangulata. The sequence continues at coordinate 97,662 of CAIGRB010171192.1, read as the reverse complement.
ACAATCTATTATGCAAGTAAGACTCTAGATAATGCTCAACATAACTACACAACAACAGAGAAAGAAATGTTAGCGGTTGTGTTTGCATTTGATAAATTCAAGCCATACATTATTGGGACTAAGGTGATTATGTATGCAGACCATGCCGCTATTCGCTATCTGTTTGCAAAAAAAGTTACAAAACCTCGATTGATTCGTTGGATCCTCTTGCTTCAAAGTTTTGATCTTGAGATCAAGGATAAGTAAGGGAGTGAGAATGTGGTAGCAGACCATTTGTCTAGACTTGAATGGTAGGAAAAGACAGATGATGGAGTTATCAAAAAAGAATTTCCTAATCAAAAACTCTTTGTGGCTGAAGTAAAATTTCCATGGTATGCTGATTTCGTAAACTAAGCTTGTGGTGTTTTGCCTCCGGATTGTTCCGGCAACAAAGAAGAAATTCTTACACGATGTTAAGTCGTATTTATGGGATGACCCATTGTTATTCAAGAGGTGTTCTGATCAAGTCATCAGGAGATGTGTCCCTATTGAAAAAACTTAATCTATCCTTCATCACTATATGGAGGTCATTTGGGCCCAACACGTACTGCAGCAAAGGTGTTACAATCCAGTTTTTATTGGCTTTCTCTGTTCCGTGATAGCTACATATATGTGAAGTCATGTAATCATTGCCAGCGTCAAGGCAATATATCGCGGCGTCATGAACTTCCATTGACAAACATGTTGGAAGTAGAGCTATTTGACGTTTAAGGAATTGATTTAATGGGCCCCTATTTGCCTTCTTGTGGTCAAGTATTTATTCTCTTGGCAGTTGATTATGTCTTTAAGTGGATTGAAGCAGTAGCTACACCTACAAATGACGCTAAGGTGGTCCTCAAGTTTCTTAAAAAGAATATATTCACCCGATTTGGAACACCCCGAACACTTGTCAATGATGAAGGCATACATTTTTGCAACAAACTGATGACTAATTTGTTGGCACGATATGGAGTGAAACACAAGAGGACTCTTGCATATCACCCATAAGCAAATGGCTAAGTAGAACTCTCTAATAGAGAAATCAAGCAGATTTTGGAGAAAATAGTCAATCCTAACCCTAAAGATTGGGCACTCAAGCTTGATGATGCATTATGGCCATTTCGTACAGCCTTTAAAACACCGATAGGCATGACTCTTTATCGATTGGTTTTTGGAAAGACATGTCATCTTCTAGTTGAGCTTGAACACCGTGCATTTTGGGCAATAAAGAAGTTAAATTTTGACTTGAAGGGTTCTGGTGAGCAAAGACTTTTACAGCTGAATGTGATGTTTCGACATGAAGCTTAGGAAAATGAAATGTACAAGGAAAAGATGAAATCTTGGCATGATGCTCGCATAGTACAATGGAGTTTCACATCGGGACAACAAGTATTGCTTTTCAACTCGAGATTGAAACTTTTTCTAGGAAAATTGATGTCTAGGTGTCCGGGCCCCCTTTACAATTTCAAAGGTGTTTCCATTTGGTGCGATCGAGCTAAAAGGCAAGGATAACACAACATTTAAGGTCAATGGACAATGCATCAAACACTATTATGGATAAGAAAAGCATCGTGTGTCTCTTATCAATTTGACAGAACTTAGCTAAAACAAAAAGAAGAGTCGGACTGATAACGTTAAACCAAGCGCTTACAAAATCGAATTTGTAAAATAATAGATTTTTACAAATAAATTGTTGAGAACCTGAAGTTTTTACCTTAGCATATAGTTTAAACTTGAAATCGAGGAGAGTGGCAATTGGCATGCCAATGAGATAGTATGTTGCCAAATTAATGCACATAGCCAGATGCTGCCAACCACATCTTCTGGTCACACCTATAGAATCGTATAACTTTTATTAAGAAAATCGATGGTTGAAGGAGAGCTAGGAAGTTATAAAGATCTAGTATCGAATCTGATAAGATTCCTTGGATAAAATCACATAATATAAAATTACTAACGGTTGAAATAAACTATGAGAATAACGTAGAAATGTAAAATTATATTATTCATGCATGACAAATTTGATGTTAACATGAATACATAATACATTTAAGTGTCGGAGTTAGTTAATGGTCCGGGATTCCTACACGTTTGTCTGTTGTGTCTGTAACCACTGCACCGTCCACATTTTTACGTGCTCATCGACCTTTCATGTCTTGACCATTTCTGTAGGGTAGGAGGTAGTCCTGGTGGTCTATATATAATTGGGGGTAAAATACGGATGGAACAAATCGTATGAAGAACAACTCAATCAGACTCCATTCCAGTTGGATGAATGACTTCGTTGTATGTGGCTTGCCAGAACTCAATGGTATAGTACGTGGAACATAAGTCATAAAGTGATTTCTCCTTTGTGCAAGCTGCTCGGGATGCATGTACACATGGTATCTGCCGCATCTGGAACTCTCGACATGAACACATGTTACCTATAAGGTTGACAGTACACATGTTCATGCCTATACCAACCTCTAACACGAGTTTATCCAAATGACGTACTTGTAATGTTGTACCGGTGTCAAACGATTTTCTCAATTCCCCCTCCATCTTCAGTGTCAAAGTATTCTTGCATTTGGTGGTTGCGGTTCTCCTCTCGAAAACCATTGTTGCGTCAAAGACCTAATGTTCTCGACCAACAAGGTTATTAGGAAACTTCGTTGTCGCCCGAGGACTGAATTGAGGGACTCTGTTGTTCGTCATAATGTTGTACCGATTACCACCGAAATTTACACATGACCATAAAGATATACCAGCACGTTCCAAATAAGAAGCAATTGTTGGTCGGATAGTTCTAATCTATCCCATTAGATGTTCGAATTCTGATATGTGGTATGCTAGTGCTACACGCTTGAACAAGAACACGACATTGCTACCGCTATACCTAGTGATAATTTTCTCAATATGCCACATGCAGGCACCATGGTGAGAAAGCGGGTACAACTTGGATATTGCCCGCTTAATGCTCTTCTTTCAATTTGATACAAACACTAGCCTTTTTGAGTCGTCAACTACATCTTTCAACTTTGTGAAGAACCAATTCCAGGATGTATTTGTTTTTCCATCGACAATTCCCCAAACAATAGGATATATTTGCAAGTTGGCATCATGCGTTGCAGCAACTAATAGTGTTTCCTTGTACTGGCCCTTCAAATGACCCCCGTCAACACAAATGACCGGTCTCATGTAATGTCGAAAGCCAGGTATACTCGCCCTGAATGCTAAGAAGAAGTAGAAGAACCTATTATTGTTGTCAAGCTCAATGTGTGCAATGGTTCCGAGGTTTTTCTTAGTTAACACATGGCAGCACAAAGGCAATTTTTGAAAACTCTCTTCAGGTGAACCTCGGAGCCATTGAAGACCCTTCTCTTTACCCTTCCAGGCTTTGTTGTAGCCATTGAAAACTCTCTTCAGGTGAACTCACGTTTGATATCCCCATTAATACTCACGGGAACGTACAGTTGGTTTGCATCATCCAATTGTCGCATTATGTGTTACCTAATTAGTACACTGGTTGCATGCGCTTGTGCATTCCTTCGAACATCTAAAGAATATGTGTGCTTAGGTATGTACCTCCGAACCTTAAATATATCTGATTTTTTTTATCTTCGAAGCTAGTAATAGCCAATTGTGTTTGGTATCTACGTAACATACAATGAGAGATCTGGTATTAAACTTTTTAACTTTGAAATAAAACTTCTCAGTGAAAGCCTGTAGTCGAAGCCTTGTGTGTAGTGTTTTTTGCTGGAAAAGATTTGATTCTCCTCAATGTCCAGTTAATCTTTCGATTCCTTTACATCTCCAATATATGAATTTTCTTCTACTAAGCCGACATCCGTATCTGAAATCATTCGTAGCTCTTCTAGTTTGAACACACCAACTTCTTCATTCCCATACAATACCTCATCTGTTGGTGATAAATGATCAACTCTGACATTCGCCTCTTGCACTCCAACATCATATCGATCTGCAATTACACATAGGGCTGCTTGTGTGTGAACAGAAATGTACCATTGCAAATCCTTGTCATCGACTACATTGGCGGGATGTACATTTATGTTCGGACTTTAAATTTTAGGTTGATTCGAAATTTTATTCTATCAAGATGAAGCTTTTTGAATAATTTATTGGCAAACTCTTCATATTTAATGTCACTTCGAATAACAATTGATGTTGTTCGGTTCCCAAACCACTTCCACTCATCATCTATGTTCACGAATTTACCACCATGTGAGACAACGAATCTCATAATATCTCTCATATTTGCATGTCATCAATGCAAATAAGATTAGCTAACAGGAATACCTAAAACAAACATACTACCCATAAAAAATATAGAAAATGGTAAAAGCAAAATATTATGTAGCCTCGCTAAGTTTGTAACATAAATCTTGACATTTGAAACAACGTTAAGAATTATAGTTGAAGCGTAGTTCTTAACATTTATAAAATGTCAAGAATGATATATCGGCCAGAAAATTCACCATTTGCATTTATCATCGTTTTCATCCTCAACAATCATTTTTGTAAGGAATTTATTCTATCATTAATGACATTGTCAATACATGACAACATTGCAAATCCATCCATCAAAGTTATTTAAGTGGGTTATGACACCATTTCAAAAAAAAAAATTATCTTCTATAGAGAATTGTTGATGAGATTAAATTTCTCGATATGAAATTAATTTTTTTTTTTTAGTTAATGGTTTTTCTATTTCATCATCTTCATTTCTATCCAAAACAAATATTTGATTATTACTTAATAGATAATGAAATGACATTTATCCATTGAGTATTACTTTGTATCATTGTAGCTTCTCATGAAAATTACTTATTCTCTAGAAATTTGTGACAAATTGAAAAGAAAAAAAAAATCATTTTTCATTAAGGGTATAAAACATAATTTGATATCAAATTTGGACATTTTTACAAGAGTTATCAAAATTAGACATTTTTCAATTGAGAAACATATAATTGGCCATTTTTGAAAATCTCCAAGATAAAAATGTGATTAGAAAATGTACAGTAAATTCCTTAAAGAATGTAGACCTTTTATGCAAATCAAAATATTGTGAATGTATTAAAAAAATGTGGTGCCAAAATAATCACCTTTAATAAGTTAAGGAACTCAGCTGCAATTAGTAAATTCAAAAAAAAAAAGAGAAATAAAAAGAAAGAGACAAACCTCAACCAACCACCATCGTCTTCTCGGCTTCTCCGCCTCTCTTAGGAGGGTGTATTCAATTGAGGTTTTTAAAGACTTTTGGAGAATTAAAAAGTTTAGGTGTATTCAATTGAGATTTTTAAAGATTCTTTAAAAGTTTATGTGTATTCAATAGAGACTTTTAAAAAGTCTCTAAAAGTTTCGGGATATTCAATTGAAACTTTTTAAAAGTCTCTATAAGTTACCATATATTCAATTAATAATGACTTTTAGGGACTTTATAATTTGCTAGACTTTTGGAGACTTTTTGGTAGAAAATATGAATAGAAAATCTCAAAACAAATCTATTATTCTACCGTGAGATTTTTCAAGAGCCCGCCATTTTCTTCTCTTTCACATTCTAGGGTTTTCTCCTTTTTAATCGGGTAAAATTTATCTTTGCCTTGAGTTTTTCTTTACACGGTATATGATTTCTGTATATTTCTGCCATATTGTTGCCAAGCGTAAAAATAATTGAATTGAAACCTGTGTAAACGTGATTATGCATTGTTGTTACGTGTTACAGAGAATGTGATATCATATTCATCCATATTATTCTATACTACTGAGCCACTGTCATGTTTCACGAAACGCAGATTTAGAACCCAGATTGCATGGTTTATCATATTCATTTCATTCAACCTTATTTGCAACCCCACCTCTCAAATCAACGAGATTAATACAAAATAATAATTTAATTCTCATAGTGATCAAAAACAGTGGTGCATTGTGAAAGAAAAAGTAGTGATTTCGTTGGATTTTGAGCCAAATATGGGTCATTTGTTTATATTCTGGATATAAGTCTTTTTAATTCAGATTAGAAACTTCTTTGTGTCAATTAGTAATATAATTTTATTACATTGATTTTGGACCTAACAATAAATGTACTGTATAGTTAGCATGAAACGATAGATTTGGTTAATTGATGAGAATTTTTAATAACCGAATTTGGATTTCTCTTCTAGTGTTCTACTAGAACTAGAAACATATATCTAATAAATCCAAAAATAGAAACTATATAAAAATAACTCTATATTTTTCATTGTCATTTCTATGTTAATTTTAGTTGTTTACATTTTAATCCATCTTTGTTATTCATATTTTGTTTTCATTTTTATACATTGCATGTACAATATGATAGTAGTATTAATGGAAGATTTAACACAAGGAACTGACAATGTTCAAGGAAAATGTATCGAAAAATATGAGGAATTGACGTTGGAAGAGAGCAATGAGTTGTTAAAACTCATGGTTGATGCTTCCACTTGTGGCTGACGTGATAGTAATGACGTGTTGAGCAAGATAACTGTAGAAAAACATATAATCCTCCTTCTGAACCAAAAGTTTGGGATTGAAAAAACTTATGCCCAATATAAAAGTCGTGTGAAATGGTTTAAAAAACAATACAACAAGTATTCTTTGCTTATGCGACATAACTCTAGGTTTGGATGGGATCATGTGACGAAGAAATTCACAACTAGTGATGAAATATGGGACAATTACTTTATGGTGAGCTTCTCTTATTACTTGATTAAAAAAAATAATAATATAAGGTCATGATCCTAAAAATACAAAAGAGTTATTTAATTTTCGTCATATTTCATTGAGGAACGTAGTTGAGAGTATATTTGGTATATTTAAATCACGATTTACAATTTTCAAAACTGGTCCTCCATTCCCATATAGTACACAAGCAGAGCTCATATTAGCTTGTGTAGGATTACAAGATTTTCTTCGCAAAGAGTGTCGTTTCGATGAGTTTTCTGTTGAACCCGATAATGAAGATTCTTCATCTTCTTCGGTTAATGAAGGGGAAGATTTTTGACCTCTTTTTTTAGAGTCAAGTACACGAAAGTGAGAGTGCTAATGCCCATATGCTTACTATAGCAATTGATATGTGGAATGATATTGTGAATGTTTGATATTTTTTGTTGAATATAACTAAATATATTTAAGTTTTTTTGATATTTTGATTATTTGCTAATCCATTTTATGTGACTTGAAAAAAAAATTTAATTTTTTTTTTATTTTACATGAGAAATCTGATTTATTGCTTTGTATTTTCAATTATACGAGTTATGAATGATTTGGACATATAAAAAATTGTTTAAAATATTACATTATATATGCTTAATATTTTATTTTTAAATATAAAAATCTTTCGAAGTCGCTAAAAGTTTCTAATGAAAATCTATAAAAGTTTATAGAAGACTTTTATTAATTCTTATCAAATCCATAAAAATCATTTGAAAGTTCACAAAATTCACAAAGTCGCTCATTTAAAAAAAAAAAAATCTCCAAAAGTCTTTAAAATTCTCAATTAGCCCCTGTTTAGTCCCCATTTTGGGAGGTTGAAAATTTTTGGAATAATGATTGATGAGAAAATGTGTAGTATTAAAATTTTAAATTTTTGTATAATATTATTTTATTTGATTAATGTGTAATTGTAATGAGGAGAGACAAAAAATTAACGTAATGTAATGGAAAAAAAAAAAAGGGGCCAAAGGGGGGTTTAATACACTTCCTCATCTTCTCCCCCTTATTGTCTTCTCTCCTCCCTTATAAATTGTCTCCGTTGACCAACTCAATCATCTTCGTTACTATACAGATTGAATCCAGAAAAATGGCAGCAGAGAGCAGTGTAAAAGTCGCCAGAATGAATCTTGGTTCACAGGGACTGGAAGTGTCTGCTCAGGGACTGGGATGCATGGGCATGTCGGCATTTTACGGCCCGCCCAAGCCCGAACCCGACATGATCAACCTCATTCACCATGCCATTAACTCCGGCATCACCTTCCTTGACACCTCCGACGTATATGGACCGCACACCAACGAAATCCTCCTCGGAAAGGTGCTTACTTTTCCCTACTTCGAAATCCCATTACGCACCCACCTAACCCCAGTTGTCTCCCCGGCTACACGAGCTTGCAATTTTGAGCAGGATTTTTCAACTATGTGTACATCTACATTAGACAAGTGTATAATATTATGGATTATGCCACTTTGCCTTAAGAATTTTGACAGAAGCATAGGTAGTAGCAGTTGATTGAATTTGATGTGAAAGTTGACTGTGATTTAAATAGTTTAATGGGTAGGTGGTTGCAAAAGAAAGATAAGCTTGAGATGCTACAATAGCTTAAGCCTATCGATCCGCCTTTAGTATTCTTTAGTATTGGTAAATTCCCTTGTTAGTCTCTATCATGTGAAGGACATAAGTGTAGGTAGCAGCAGTTCATTGAATTTGATGGGAAAGTTGACTGTGATTTAAATAGTTTAATGATAAAATGCCTAGGGTATTATGTCAGCATTTTTCTCTACACTGGAATAGATTTAATGTGTTGTACCTATAGTTGGCCAAATGGAACGTATGTGGCATTGCATTGTCTGTTTTGATTTCATTTTTTCCCTTTTGGGAGGATATCCTATCAAAGTAATTTATATTTAGCTGGAGAAGTTAAAAATTTTTAAAGCATTATTTGCACCCTACATTATTAGTAGGACTTACTGGACACTAATTTTAAAAGTTAAATTATTTGCACCCTACATTATTAGTAGGACTTACTGGACACTAATTTTAAAAGTTAAACCTTACTCTGGCTTGGTTATTTATTGCCTTTCTTTCGCTTCTTTTAGAGGTGGATGTTAAATATATGAATGTTTTATAATGTTTATATATTGTTTGGTATGGAATTTTGGGTCTCTCATAGGCTTTGAAGGATGGGATGAGGGAGAAAGTAGAGTTGGCTACAAAATTTGGGATTAACTTTTCTGATGGGAAGAGAGAGATATGTGGTGACCCAGCTTATGTGCGGGCTGCCTGTGAGGCCAGCTTGAAGCGGCTTGATATAGATTGCATTGATCTTTATTATCAACATCGCATTGATGCACGATTGCCCATTGAAGTCACGGTTAGCCATCTACTCCCCTTTGTTTGTTTTTATATAACTCGTAGTTTAGTTTTACAAAGTTTACAAGCACATGGTGTTATCAATATGTGTTGGGCTTTCAACTAGCTTAGCAATGAACTCACCCAAGAGGCAGGTTTCCAAATCTTTGATTGATTTCTTAATAATTTCAACTTGAGCTTAAGCTTCACTTGAGTTTTTAACAAGCCTATGTTGCATGAGCATTTATCTAGCTGATTATGAGTTGAATTCTAGTTGTTTGGCATCTTAACTAATACTGCATGGTTCCCAATCAAGCTCAGACCAAGCTACTCTAATATCTCACATTGTTTCTAACCCTAAAGCTTCATGTGACAGATGTACCTGCACCAAATTTTCTACCTAGAATTTTTGTGTTCATAGGCTGCTTTAATCAGTGATATGATTATCATGTATAACATGTTCAACAAAATGCTGCATTCTTGAGAATTGTTACCTTATCTTCTATGCTTTACAATAAGAAGAGTCTAAAAGAAATGGTTTTGATATTTTGGGGCAGGTCATGGTTGACCTAATCACTTTTGTCCATTTAAATAAACTATGCTAAAAATTGCCCCAGTTATGAGCGCACACGGTACAAGAAATGTCTACAGTACTGAAAAACGTATTTCATTACTCGGATTAGCAGCAAACTGGTACCTCTGAGCTTATGTAAATGGCTATAAACTGGCTCTGGTGCATCACCTCTCTGTACAACATTAACACTCAACTAATGTGAATAAAACTAATATTTTGACATTTATCGTAGATCCATGTTTATTTATTTCTACTGAGGACAAGATTTAAATGAGATGCATGTGGTCCTCTCTAACAGCTAAGTTTTTAACTCGAGTGGTTTAACAATTGTTTCACTGATGGTTCAAAACCAGATCCTTGTTACCACCCCGTTCCCACCAACTGTTTTTCTTCCGAAGACTTAAGTGCTCTCATTGAGGGAACAGGTCAAAGAACAATATATTTATACAACTAACCAGAACTTTTTTCAAATTCTTTCAAGCTAGCCAAATCAAAGGTGGCAGATTTTACTGGTCTGTCAACTTTGATGACTGTATGGTTCTCAACTTTGTCGCTCCTCTGGTTGTTAAACTGAAATTTTTGAGGATCGTATTGTTGGTTTGATGACAGCAATAGAAATAAAACACGTGTTGATATGCAGTACTCACGCATACAGCTATGGGGTGTTTGATTTTTCTGTAGAAAAAAATAGTAACTCTTTTGCATTTGTTTACCTAATTGTCTCACTGTCTTTTGGTAGATGACAAACTAGTTTGTTGCCTTTTGTAAAAATACTTAATGATTTGATTTCACGTGGATGGTCGTATGTCTTCTTTGTATCTTTTGATTAATTTATCGTGTTTTACTCATGCACCTCCTTATTTCTTTGAATCTCTCTTTATGAAAGATCGGAGAACTGAAGAAACTGGTGGAAGAAGGTAAGATAAAATATATTGGTCTATCAGAGGCCTCGGCTGCAACAATTAGGAGAGCACATTCTGTTCATCCAATAACTGCTGTGCAGTTGGAGTGGTCTTTGTGGTCTAGAGATGTGGAGGCAGAAATAATTCCTACTTGCAGGTTTATTGATTACTATAACAGTTTTTATAAATTGATAATAGTGGTATATTGCGTGTTTAGTAACGACAATTAAATAATATTAGACAGTAGTAAGGAAGAAAATAAACTAAAGTCTTGTTTATTTAATGGTCATTCCAAGCCAGTATTGTTTACCGAATACTCGAAGTTCTAACTCTATCCTTTGGTGCAATTGTTTCAGAGAACTTGGTATCGGAATAGTAGCATACAGTCCTCTTGGACGAGGATTCTTCGCCTCTGGCCCAAAATTGGTTGAAACTTTCAGTGAAGCAGACTTCCGCAAGGTTTATTTATACTTACCTTTTGAGTATCAACTTCAAATGCAAATTACTTTGCGTATTTGCCCTGCATATTTTCACCTCTATCACTCTATGCAATTAAATTTATATATCTAAGGAACTTCTAGATTACTTCAAATATCTAACTAGTGACATGATCATTGTATTGGCTAAAGTTTTAGGTGTCACTTTCACTTCCTTGGCCCAACTAGGAGGAATCTATTTTTAACTTCTTGCTTTCTTTAAACTACATGTGTACTTGGAATATTTTGTATTCCAGTTACCGAAGCCCCTCAGAATTTTTTTTCCTTTTTTTTTCTGATTTATACAGAAAACAGTCATCTTCTACAGGGCTATCGCTCGAAACAAAATTTGTTTCATCAACAGTTTATTTAGCAATTGAATATCCTTGTAAATTTCTGAGTTATAGCATGTCAAAATATGCAGTTGTTTCCCTTAGAAGAAGAAATCCGAAATACAGTCTTTTTAGAAGTGTTAAAATGACACTACCTTGAGATTTTTCATTTCCAAAATGGAACTGTTGAGAAATGACCAATTCGATGCCATTTTCTTGGTATAAATATTTTTATTTTTTGCCAGCTGGATAATGTGTGGTTATCAACATTAATGTTCATATTCTAAAACTCTTCATGTTGTTTGGTTAAGGTTTTGATTTTGAAGCATATGCTTAATGTCTTGTAGTATCTACCGAGATTCCAACCCGAGAATCTAGAGCACAATAAGAGCTTGTTTGAGAGAGTCAATGATATGGCAAGTAGAAAGGGATGCACCCCTTCACAGCTAGCTTTGGCTTGGGTCCATCATCAAGGAGCCGATGTGTGTCCCATACCTGGTACCACGAAAATCAAGAATTTGGAGCAGAACGTTGGGGCATTGTCTGTAAAACTGACAAAAGAAGAAATGGCAGAGCTCGAATATATTGCTTCTGCTGATCGAGTCAAGGGTGATAGATATGGATCTGGTTTAAGTACATGGGAAAATTCAGACACTCCTCCCTTGTCAACTTGGAAAGCTGCAGCATGAAAACACCTTTTCTCTGGGTGCTAATATTACAAGCTCTGTACTTGCTCTTTTTGCTACTAAAGTCGAGAGATTGAAATAAAGCCGACATGACATGTTCTAGGCACACAGTTTGTTACTAGTATTGCGCTACCTTGTCATGTTGTGATCTACCAGACTTGTAACGGGATATGTATTTGGTTGTTATGACGTTTCGCGTCAATTAAGGATACAAACATATCTGTTTGTTATGTTATTCCGATTTCCGAGTGCATTAATTTCCGGAACCTTATGTTTTGCTACCTTCATGATTAACTCCATTTATGATAGTACTGGATCTGGCAATGTTTGAAGTATGGAGGTAAGATGTATCTTGTCCTTGTTAGATGGTATGAATCTTAGTGCTTGATTGACGTTGCCCAAAAGTCGTAAAGTAATGTTATTTAACACCACTGGTTTCAAGTATCAATCTAGATGATAATTGTACGACATTAAAAAATAGGTTCACTTAAAAAAAAAAATGTTACATGATATATTTAATTGAATCTATCAAGTGTGATCACTTAAATATGTGTTCTAACAGCACTAGTGTTAGATAACATTATTCAAGTTATAAAGAGTTGAGTAATAGAGATTTCCTGAGTCTCGCAATAAAATTAATTTCAGTCACAAAAAGTAGTGGGTCCACGTACAGCGTACTTATAAGCACCTTGTCCATTTTTTTAAGCAAAGCCAAACATGCTCATAAACTGGAGTAAACTAAAAAGAGTGCATTGATAAAATATGCAATATTGGATTCAGACATTGAAAGGAGAATCTCAAATTCCTTAAGAAATGTGAGATGGAAAGATGAGAACACCTTTTGGGCTTGTCTCTTAAGTGGCCTACAAGTTCAAACTTGCAGTGTTAACAATGGATATAAATAGCACTGAGATTGTTCATAAGTAAATAGTTAACACTCCTTCGTCGACTTTTAATTACAGTATCACATTCAATATATTTCACGATGGGATTAAGAATCGCGACATCTTGTTGAGATAGGGTTGACAGTTTTACCGTATCAAAATAAGTAAATCACCATTGTTGAAATTCTCGACATCTCAAATCTCATTGAATTGACATAAAAACTTTTTATACACCTAAATCTATAGGTTGAGGATTACACTGCCAAAATATTTAGAAAGAATGAAGAATGGGAATGACATTGCAACTGCATCCATAGAGTGGGGATGATTTGTACAAGCTTCCCGGGTTTTAAAGACGAATATGTGGAAAAGGAAATAATTTATGGAGAGAGGGAGAGAGAGAGAGCAGGTTACCAAGTAACCAAGACAGTAAAAATATAATTTAGGTCAATTGGTAGCATTTGTGTAAGGTTTTTATGGACATCTGTATAACGTCTCGAAAATTCATGGTATTTTTTAATTTATTTAAATCCGAAAATAGGGGAAAATTATGATTTAAATAAATGAGGGACCCACTTGGAAAAATGTGATTTATTAGGGGACTCAATTAAACAAGATCAGAAAGTTAAAGCTAAAGACCAAAAAGTGAGAAATCGAAGTTTATGGACTCTTTCAACTTCACCGAACGGTTCACTTTAAGATATTATGTGGCGTATGTTTATAGATAGGTTTTGCATGTTAGAGCATCGGAAGGTCCGCGTGAAATTTCATTTTGATATCCAATTTGCATATTTTTCTGCATGAATTAGTGCCTCGAAGTGTATGCCAAAATGGGACCTAGAAAAGTAGGAATGGTAGAAATCTAATTGTACAGATTTTGTGATCGAGTAGCCCTCTTTTGGATGGTTGTACACCATAGTTATCTGTGTTTCAGTGTGAAGCTGACATCAAGCTTTTCGAAATAGTATAAGAAAACCAATCTCGACCCTCTAATTAACCCAAGACGGGTCCTGGACCATGCAAATCTGTCCAGATTTTAGAATAAACAATTTGAGTTTTGAAGACTATTACCGAATTTTGCTTAATCAAATTTGGTTATATGTGAATTACTCGATTAATTAAAACTAGTCTAATATGAAAGACCCTTGACACTCAAAGACCACTAATCGACCACCCTCTTATAGTTCTAAGGTATGTAATGAGTAAGGAAATAAATGTCTATTCAAATCTTTTGTGCAACTTTACATTTTTTACTTGTCTCATAGATTTCATGGCATGCACATTTTTCTTCGCTAAATTTATGTTTTATCGCTCAAGCAAAGCATGATTCCTTTACTTATGTAAATATATACATGAGCATGAAATACGTTATATCACCATGATAAGAATGTAAGCATAATATGTTCGGCTTGGTGCTTGAATGTGACACAAGACTAGTCCCCATAGAGACCATAATAGAATTGTACTACACTACATAGAGGATTGACATGGATGGCATTATTTTTATTTAAAGGTAATGGCGTCATCTATCCACATAAATTTGATGAGAAACTTACTACGAGCGGTACAAGAATTGAGCAAATAGAGTCAAGCATTGCCACCACAGAATGTATATACACTTCAGATGCACCTCATTTTGTCCATGGAGCTATCTCAGTGATTGAGCAGTTTAGCAGATACATGCCTTCTACTTTTCATGTTGGTTCCGACCCATTGGTTGTTGAGGAAAGCATTAGAGGTCTTGAGGTATTTTTTGACATATTGCTTATATAGATGCATAGAAGGTCCAATGCGCAGAATTCATGTTTGTTGGATCAGCCAGTCACTGGTGAGAATCTACTCATGTACTATGATTGAAGAACAACAACTTAATCTATCTTGGGCACAATTTATGGATGAGGTGATGGCAAAATACTTTCCACAAGCTTTGAGAGGCTTTAAGGAATCAGATTTTCTGCTGCTCAAATAGGGAAACATGTCACTTACTGATTATAAGAGGAAGTTTGACTAGCTCTCAAAGTATGCTCCGCACTTGGTTCATATAGAAGTAAAGGACAGGAGGTTCGAACATGGACTACGTAAGTAGATCGACATGATCATCATGTCTCATTGTTTCAAATCATATCGTGAAATGTTGGAGATGGCTCATTCTATTTCATACCAGAAGACTACATCTGAACAATATGTTTAACAGAGCAAAGAGTCGTCCACAAACAAAGGGAATGATTAGAAGAGGGGCATATAAAACTCGTAGAATAAGAGATCAAGCGCACAAGTTCATTTTGGTGGGACGAGTGTGAGTATTACACCATGGACAAAGTATAATCAACTCCACATGGGTGAATGGTAAGCTGGAACACATTGCTTTGAGCTGTAAGGAATCTCTATAAAAGAAGGATAATGACCAAGACAAAAATCGAAAAGAAAATACCCAAGTTTTTGCACTGACTCAGCAAGATGCTGAGTAAGATCTAAATGTGATAGCAAGTATTTTGTTGTTACATGATGTACCTGCTTATGTTATTTTTTATTCTGGAGCTACACATTCTTTATCTCTAAAGCTTTCGTCGCTAATACTGTATGTGTGGAAACGGATAATGCGTTAGAGGTTGCATCCCTTTAAGAAGAACTCTTTGTACAAACCAGATAACAAAGGATATTAAGTTAGAGATCACGGAAATGAACTTGAGGCAGACTTATACCTTTTAATGATGAAAGATTTTGATGTTATATTATGCATAGACTGGTTGTAACTCAATCACGCGACCATCCAATGTCACTAGAAATAAGTGCTTTTTCATAGGCTAGGAGAGAAAGAATTCCATTTCTTTGGGATAAGGTTTAAGTCTTTATCCCGCCTGGTATCTGCATTGCAAGTGGAGAAGATGTTCAAAAAAGAGTCATGCCAGGGATTCTTGGTTAATTTATCAGTTTCCAACATATTGAATTAGCCATTAATGATATAAATGTTGTATGAGACTTTGTGGATGTATTTCTAGAAGACCTACTTGGCATCCCTCTAGATAAGCAAGTAAAATTTACAATTGACTTGGTTCGTGGAGCGGTACTAGTATCCAAGGCCCTATACAGAATGGCACCAAAAGAATTTCAAGAATTGAAGCTATAATTGGAAGAGTTGCTAGATAAAGATTTCATTGGAAGAAGTATATCTCCATAGGGGCGCTCAAGTACGTTTTATGAAAAAGAAAGATGAGACTATGAGGATGTGTATCGACTACCGAGAATTGAAGTAATTGACCATCAAAAATAGATATCTGCTTCCAAGAATAAAAGATTTGTTTGATTAGTTAAGGGGTGCAAAGATTTTTTCTAAGATCGACTTGAGATCAGGATATCATCAGCTGAAAGTCAGAGCAAGTGATATACCAAAAACTTTTTTTAGGACTCGTTATGTACATTATGAGTTCACTGTCATGCCTTTTGGTTTGACCAATGCCCTAGTAGTATTTATGGACATCATGAACTAAGTGTTCCATCAGTACTTGGTCCAATTCGTCATAGTATTTATTGACGACATACTTGTATATTCCAATGATAAGAAGTAGCACAAGAAATAACTCCGAGTAGTACTTGAAACTTCGAGGAAGGAGAAATTGTGTCAAATTCAAGAAATGTGAATTTTGGTTGATATCGTAGGTTTTCTTGGTATCGCGATTACCACTAAAGTGGAAGCAGTAACTAATTGGCCTAGACCGTTCGTGTGGGTCAAGTTCGCTATTTCTTGTGGTTGGCCGGCTATTATAGGATTTACTAAAGGTTTCTCAAAAATAGCATGGCCAATGACTTAGTTGACTAGAAATGGCGTGAAGTTTAGTAGACGAAAGTGTGTGAAGAATGTTTTCAAGAACTTAAGCAGAGATTAGTCTTGGCTCCTATATTGACATTATTTGAAGGTTGGATGGGTTTGTTATTTATAGCGATGCCTCCAAGCAGGGTTTGGGTTGTGTTTTGATGCAACATGGAAAGATGATTGCTTATGCCTCGAGGCAATTGAAACAGTGTGAGCAAAATTATCCCTCACACGACTTGGAACTCGCAGCAGTAGTTCACACCCTAAAGATATGAAGTCACTATCTGTATAGAGGAAAGTGTGACGTGTATGAAGATCAAAACAGTTTTAAAATATGAGATAGAAGAGATGGTTGGAATTAGTAAAAGATTATGATTGTACGATCCGTTACCATCCAAGTAAGGCTAATGTAGTCGTGATGTTCTAAGCATAAAGATGTATGGTAGTTAGCAGTTTATCCGCAGTACAAGGACATTTAATAAAAGACATTAAGAAACTAAGTTTGGAAGTCATCACGCCACCGACTCGGACTTCAGCGAAAATATAAACAATAATGATTCGACCTACTCTAAGGGATTGAATCAAGAAAGCACAGAATAATGATCCATTTTTGTAGAAGATTAAGGATGATGTTGGAACAAACAAACGTATAGGATTTGAAATATCAGCAGATAAAGAGCTGACTTTTAAAGAAAGATTGTGTGTACCTAAAAAAGAAAGTATAAGAAATAATATATTAGAAGAGGCTCACTCCATCCATAAGCTGCACATCCCGGTGGTACAAAAATGTATAGAGATCTTCGAGATATATTTTGTTAGAGAAACATGAAAAGATGAATAGTTTTTTTGTGGAGAAATGTATAGCTTTTCAGGAGGTCAAAAGAGAACATGAAATGCTGGACATTCCGGAATGGAAATGGAAACATATAATAATGGACTTTGTGGTAGGTTCCCTGCGATCAACAAGATGTCACAATGTTATTTGGGTAATAGGTGATCGTTTGATAAAGTCAGTCCATTTTCTACCAATCAAAACAAATTTCAATATGGAACAATTCACACGATTATATATATTAGGGAAATAATCAGATTGCATGGAGTTTCAATCACCATTATATCTAATAGAAATCCAAGGTTTACATCAAAATTTTGGAGAATCTTGTAAGAAACCATAGGGACGAAACTAAAATTTAGTACTGCTTATCATTCACAGAAGAATGGACAATCAAAAAGAATTATTCAAACTCTAGAAGATATGTTGAGGGCATGTGTTTTGGATCTTGGAGGTAGTTGAGAAACACATCTACCGTTAGTGGAGTTTGATTACAATCAGGCCACTATAGGCTTGGCCTCGTACGAAGCTCTCTATAGTAGGAAGTATAGATCCCCTATCCATTGGGACAAGGTCGGAGAGAGAAGAATTTTGGGTCCAAAAATCATTGAACGAATAGTTGAGGTAGTTGACAAGATTATAAGCAGAATAAAGACAGCACATGATCGACAGAAAGTTATGTCGATGGTACAAGAAAGGACTTGGAATTCCAAGTTGGTGAAATTTTTTTTTGGAAAGTATTACTGATGAAGTGTGTATTGAGATTTGGTAAGAAATGAAATTTGAGACTGCATGTTCATTGGATCTTTTGAAAGTCTTGAAATGATTGGTATTGTGGCTTACTGACTTACCTTACCACTAATACTCGCAACAATGCATTATATGTTTTATGTTTCTATGCTCAGAAAATATATTCATGATCTCAATCATATGGCGTGTTATCAAACAATGGAGATATAAAAAGATTTGTCATATGAAGAAGCCCCAATGATGGTTTTGGATATAAAAGTGCACCAACTAAGAAATAGAGAGGTATTCCTAGTTAAGATAATTTTTTAAGAATGAAAATATATTTAGGAGGGAGAGTTGTAAAGTATCGGTGCTTAGTTTATGCTAAGCACTCGGGTGACATGAAATACTTCAATAGGTGGTGGGAGATAATAGTTAGTGTTGACATTCGACTTGCAACTAATTAAATCTGTTTGTTAAGTACACTCAGCTTATCCTGATTTAAGATCGGCTTTATAAGGTCATCTCATATTTACGACCGTCATGTTTTGAGGAAATATAATGATTATAGATTCCTTACATACTGTTAAAACATCCAATCAACTAATTACATTCAGAACTTACATCAACGTCCACCTATTTCACAGTCATATGATGTAGTTTCGTCCTTTAACTGGTTCATTAATTGCTAGGGATCCATTTAAAGGACGGTTTCATGATAACCTGATGAAGCCGACCTCAGTAACCAGTGGAAATATGCCATTAGTATACTTTTTCAATTCGGTACTGTCGATTGACAAGACAGGAATGTGAAAGATACTGGATCTTCTTTTCCTATAAAAGGAGCATGGTATCTTTAGAAAAGGGGGGACGCCTTCATATTTCAAATATCTCCTTTAATGAAAACTCTTGCAATTTATAAGTGATCATCAATAAAAATCCTTATTTACTTTCAAAGTTGACTTGAATTGATCCATACATTTTTCAACGTCAACAGTTTGACGCTAGAAGGAGGGCCCTAACTTGTATAAGTATCCATATCCCTACAAAACTCAAGATAAAAAATACTGTCTTGGATGGTATTTCAGCATCAGGGAATCAATCCCACACTCATCCTGAACAAACCAATATTTCACAAAAAAATTAGAAGGGAACGAGGACAAAATGAAGCTGACGACCCTCAAATGACCATCATGAGAGAAGACATTGAAAGGTTGAGAAACGCGGTCAACAAATTGGAATGAAACCAAGCTCACGATCTTCCACTCAATACTAGGGTGGAGTCCCCATGTAGGAAACAAACCAGATGACCTCCCACCAGAAGGGCTCTCCATTTTTCAGAAGAAAAATCTTCCAAAAGTCGAATAGAAGAGATTAGAAGTTCAAGCAACGACGGAGCCGATTACTAGAAAAGCTAGTAGTGTGTTCGATAGATTGGGATCTCAGCACTCATTAACACCTCGGAGTGAATATGTTGAACACTGTGCAAAATACCTTTTGGAGTAAGTAGGACCCGAAATGAACATCTTAAAAAGTGCATTGTTCATTGGAAGCCAAAAACAAAGGAAGCACAGAGGAATATCTTACTAAACGCCATTCCCTTTTACTCAAGTTATTATTGTCGAACCTTTGCCTGAAAAATTGAAAATGCCACAATTGACTGGGTATGAGGGAAAATGAGATCCCCTTAATCACCTAAACAAGTACACTTTTTGGATTGAGCTACAGAGAACATGTGATGCTATTATGTGTCGTGTCTTTCCATTAACATTGGGAGATAAAGCTCAAAGGTGGTTCAGGAGGCTGCATCAGAGGTCCATAAGAAATTGGAACGACCTCTCCACGGCGTTTCTAGCTCAGTTTATGGGTTCCAAAGCAAGAACCACTCCTAAAGAACATTTGATAAGCATCAAGTAAGGAAAGAGCGAGACGCTTAAAAGTTACCTCAATAGATTCAACAAACAATCCATGGAGGTTGAAAAAATCTCCGACGATGATGCAGTTGTGGCAATTCTACCTGGGCTAAGGCTTAGAACGAGGTTTTGGTGATTTGTACATGTACATGGAGATGGACCTCGAACATATCATGAGTTTCTCAATCAAGCTGAAAAGCATATAAGTGCGGAGGAAGCCAAGTTGAATCCACATCCCCCTAACCCAACAAAGGAGAAAAAAGTGGATAAAAGATTCAATCATGAAAAGAAGAAAGACAAGAGGGACAGAGATCATCCTAAGCCTTATCCGAAAACGTTCTGCGAATATCACCCATTAAATACAACATTGGAAGAAGTTTTCTTGCAAACAAGAGAAAAATAAGCATTTACAAACCCCACTTCAGAAGAAAGATCCACCAGGTTAGAATGTTAATAGGTGGTAATCAGTGCATTGAAAGGTTCAGAAGGGTAAGGTGCAGATAAGCACGAGATACACGTATTTGCTAGAATTACGATGTAGGACGACTAGAGTTTGATACTAGCGTCATATCGTTATCAGAATGGTTTGGAATTTCGGAAGAAGATTCAGATGGGATTTTGTAAGACCAAAGTGATGCACTAGTAATAACCATGTTTGTTGCCGGCATACATGTGCATCGAATTCTTGTGGTAATGGGAGTTCGGTCAATGTGTTGTATTCTTGAACTCTAGAACAAATGGGAATTCAAGAATGGTATCTCCAATCATATTCTAGGATGCTGCAAGGACTCTCTGGAGATCCTATTGAAGCCCGAGGTCAAATTGTTTTGACTGTAGAGTTAGGCGAGGTTCTTTGTCAATGAAGAATTCTAGCAGTGTGAATGTGACTTGCTTTCCAATTACAATGCCATACTAGGGAGACCCATATTGCATGAATTGCAGGCCGTCGCTTCCAAATACAATTACTGTATAAATTTTTTCACTCCAGGTAGAGTTGGCATAGTGTGTGGGAATCAAGCTGAGGCTAGAGCTTGCAACATTGATTTACCTAGTCCTCATATCCACATGCTGAGAAAAAAGAAAAATGATCGAGCAAGGGAGACGAGACTAAAGACACCTATAATAGCCGACCTCACTGAGATCGGTATTACTAAGAAGCACCACATAAATATAATGGATATCTTTTGTTCGATGACAAGGAGGCAGACCCACACCTTTATCCTGAAATTCTGATGATTTCAATACCTATAACATGAGTCATCATTCCCAAGGTTTTAGTAGATACATGGAGTTCTCTCAACATACTCTATACTAATATACTGGAATGAATGGGTATTCCATTAATCTTCTACAGTCGTAACCAAACGTGGTTTTAGGACTTAATGGAGCCCTCACCCAAACTAGAGGGTTGATTAAGCTCTTTGTTGAATTTGATGAAGCTCCATGTCAAACTAAGTTGAATGCTGAGTTCATGGTATTTGATTCCAATTTACCTTACGATGCAATCATAGGACAACCCTTGCTATTCAATCTTAGGGCCCCATGTACCATTACTCATTCAAATTTCCTACGCCCTATGGTATAGGTCAAGTTAGGTAAAAGAGAGATATCGCCATATGAAGATCTGCTCAGTAAGGAATGATGCATACATTTTCCCAGGAGTTTATATGGCATGTCTGATTGAATCCGACCTTGTTTATTAGACCCACGTCTAAGGTCAAAGAGGGAAAACATGTGGAAGAACTGGATAGAGTGGTGGTCGGACCAGGTGATCTACCAAGGGAGCTTAGAATAGGTCACAAACTTTGGCCACCCATCCCAGGTCAGATAGTAGAATCCTTCCAATAGAACCTTGAAGTTTTCGCTTGGGATCATGCAGATATGATAGGGTTCAACCCCGAAGTCGCCTGCCATAGGTTGGGTGTCGACCCTTTGGTGCGACCTAGGCGACAACGATGTCGGCCATTAAATCTCGAGAGGTACAAGACTCTGAATGAAGAGGTGCAAAAGTTGTTTCTCAATGGGTTAATCTATAAAGCAAAATATCCTAAATGGATTGCTAATCCGATCCTTGTAAAGCAAAGTAATGGGTATTGAAAAATGTCCATAGAGTTCACCGATCTCAACAAAGAATGTTCTAATGACAGCTTTTCCCTACCAAGGATAGACCAGATGGTTGACGCGGCAGTAGGACATGAGTTGCTCAGTTTCATAGATACATACTCAGGATATAATCAAATCCCTATGTGCAAGCCGGATCAAGAACATACCACTTTCCTTACTGATCGAGGTCTTTATTGTTATAAGATGATGCCTTTTGGCTTCAAAAATGCCGGAGCCACTTATCAACGCTTGGTCAATTCCATGTTTGCTAGCAGATTGGTAAAACCATTGAAGTGTATGTTGATAACATGCTAGTCAAGAGTGCAGATGCTCGAGATCATTAACAACATCTTGCTGAAATGTTTGGAATACTGAGGAAGTATATGATGAAACTAAATCCTAACAAATGCGCCTTCGGTGTGGGTTCTGGAAAGTTCTTGTTATCTCGTTAATCATCGAGGAATCAAGGCAAATTTGGGAAAAATATGGGCCATCATTGAAATGCAAGCCTCGACAAAGCCTAAGGAGGTTCAAAATTTAACTGGATAAATAGCTATCCTTAGCCGCTTTATGTCAAAATCAACTACCGATGTAAACCATTTTTCGATGTCCTACAGGAGGGAAGTAGTTTGAATGGACTCCCAAATGTCAACTTGCCTTTGATGAACTAAAACAACAATTGGCACAGCCACCAGTGTTGTCAAAGCTAAG
Organism: Fraxinus quadrangulata; assembly: GCA_903798255.1. Taxonomy (NCBI): domain Eukaryota; kingdom Viridiplantae; phylum Streptophyta; class Magnoliopsida; order Lamiales; family Oleaceae; genus Fraxinus; species Fraxinus quadrangulata. The sequence continues at coordinate 74,606 of CAIGRB010171192.1, read as the reverse complement.
AGCAGGCAAAATATTGATTTTATATCTTGTAGTGTCTGAACATGCTATCAACGCTGTCCTAGCTAAAGAGGAAGAAGGAATACAATATCCTATTTACTATGTTAGCAAAGCCCTCCATAAAGCCGAGCTCCGTTTCTTTCCTTTAGAGAAGTTAGCTTATGCCATTATTATGGCAGCAAGAAAGTTAAGGCCATATTTTCTAGAGCATCCTATTGAGATCTTAACCAATCATCCATTAAGGAAAACCTTAATAAGCCTGATACTTTAGGATGGATAGCTAAGTGGGTAGTAAAGCTCGAACAGTTTGACATAAAATACAAACATCGTACCTCCATAAAAGGTCAAACACTAGTTGATTTTATTGTAGAGTTCAGGTTGAAACCACTTAGAAAACTCCCCAATGATACACCATGGGAGCTCTTTGTAGATGAATCCTCAACCGAGACTCGGTTAGGGGTAGGCATTGTCCTGATTAGTCCTAACCGTCAGTTATTCTGTGAATCCCTATCGTTTGACTTCAAGGCTTCAAACAATAAAGATGAATATGAAGCGCTCATAGCTGGGGTGAGGATGCAAAATAGTTGAAAATTTCTCATTTGGTAGTCCATAGTGACTCGCAATTGGTAGTTAATTAGATCAATGATGCCTACCAAACTAAGGAAGAATGGATGAACAACTATCTTCAAATTGTTAAACAGGAATTTGAAAATTTTCGAACTGTTTTGATCGAACAAATTCCCCGAACTCAGAATGGTCATACTGATGCCTTAGCTCGACTGGCCGCAAGTGAAGGAATAGAAAAGTTTGATAGCATTCCTATAGGAAGGATAACCTATCCTGCCATTGAAAGATTAGAAGCTATCTCCATGATGATTGATCACAAGCCTAGATGGATGGATGAAATTTATTCCTATTTAAGGACGGGGGTACGACCTGAAGATCCCATTGAAGCAAGAAGACTCCGGATGAGGGTAGCAAGGTGTACATTAATTGACAATATGCTCTACAAAACGAGGATATTCGGTACCTTTGTTAAGATGTCTGAATGAAGAAGAAGCACTTTATGCTTTACATGAAGTACATGAAGGAGTATGTGGAAATCATTCTGGAGGACAATCATTGGCTCATAAAATCACACATCAAGGATATTTGGGCCCACTATGAAACGAGATGCATTAGACTTTGTGAGAATATGTGATAAATGTCAATGCTTCGCTCTTAACATCAAGCTTTTGCCAGAAGAGCTGAACTTTGTAGTGGCTCCTTGGCCTTTTTCCAAATGGGGGGTTGATTTAATTGGCCCCATGCTCCCCAAAAAGGATAGAATGAAGTTCCTGATTGTTGCAGTTGATTACTTTACTAAGTGGGCAGGGGCTGAACCACTTGCTAAGATCATCGAACAAAAGACAACTGATTTATGGAAGTCCATTGTGTGTAATTTTGGAATACCTCATTCCATCGTAACAGACAATGGAAAGCAATTCGAAAATACTCGTTTCGCAACCTTTTGCGAGGGACTTTGCATATGGATCCTCAAACTAATGGTCAAGTTGAAGCAATCAATAAGATCGTGTCCAGCATACACTAAAGGCAAAACTCGATACTTTAAGGGATGATGGGCCGATGAACTCTCCAGTGTACTATGGTCTCATCGTACTACGCCTAGGAATAGCACTGGAGAAATCCCTTTCTCTCTGGGTTTTGGGATGGAAGCTGTGACCCTATTAGAGGTAAGGATTCATTCTATTCGAACAACAATATACAAAGATGATGGGAATGAGAAAGCTTTGCGTAGAGAGTTAGACCTAATAGAGGAATGGAGGAATGAGGTCGAAATCCAAAATACTATATACAAACAACACAATGCAAAATACTACAATCAGAAGGTTAGGAAACGGGTATTTGAAGTCGGTACTCTAGTCCTAAAGAAAATCTTCCTTGCCAATAGAGAATCTAGCTCTGGATCTTTAGGACCTAATTGGAAAGGTCTCTGCAAAGTAATGAGAGTACTACTCAAGGGACCCTACGAGCTGGAAAATATGGATGGCAAACCTTTGCTGCACCATTAGAATGCAAAACACCTCAAGAAGCATTACCAGTAGGAAGTGAATGTATTTTGTACTGCAAATCTATAATAAAAATATGTGTTCCATCCGAAAAATAGTAGAAGTATTGTTTGTTAGCCAACCGAGCTAGGGTTGCATATACTGCAACACTTAGATAAATTTCCTCTTAAGGAAATTATAAAAGCCTTGCTCGCTAGCAAGCTGAGTTAAGGTTGCATGTGCTGGAATACTTAGATAAATTTCCTCTTAAGAAAATTATAAAAGACTTGTTAGCTAGCAAGTTAAGCTAAGGTTGTATATGTTGCAACACTTAGATAAATTTTCTCTTAGGAAAATTATAAAAGCTTTGCTCGTTGGCAAGCTGAGCCAAGGTTACATGTGCTGCAATATTTAGATAAATTTCCTCTTAAGAAAATTATAAAAGTCTTGCTCACTAGCAAGTTGATCTAATGTTGTATGTGCTACAACACTTAGATAAATTTCCTCTTAAGGAAATTATAAAAGCCTTAAATTGTTAGCAAGACGAACTATGGTTGCATATACTACAACACTTCGACAAATTTCTATTGTAAAAGTAGAAAACATTTTGTGCAAAATAAAAAATGAACTAACATTCATTCATTAATAAAATAAAATAAGAACTTGTCATCATTCATTTAGTAATGTTTAAAAAAAGAATGTTTGGGAAAACACTAAGTAAATCCTAAAGAAGGGGTGGGTCTTGTGGAGCTTGAACATTATCTTTAAGGTCTTCATCAGCAGGGGAAATACGAACTTCGGCTGCCTCAGACAATCTTTGGAACTCCTACTTTTGCTCCTCCAGAGATTCTACAAAGAAGGCCGTATCAAAATTTGGCCTTACCCGGCCAATATGCTTCAAGAGCTCTCCCAAGGCCACGACATAGGCATCCTGAGCTAGTGCATCAAACTTAGGAGAGGGCCTCCAAATTTTCACTGCCTTAGAAGCTTTAGCTTCAGCTTCTTCAGCCCTTCTCGTTGCTTCATCATCTCAATCTCGCTACTCATCAGCTCTTATTTTTTCTTCTTCAGTCCTCTTTTTCTCATTGACTATTCATTGGGTAGCCTTCTCCTCCCAAATCCACAGGGCCTCATTGTCATCCATATACCTCAATTGCGATGCTGATTTGGCTTCCAAACTCAACTCTTATCTTGTTGAGGCGATCTTCGTAATCCTTTTCTTTTTATGCGAATCTCGTCCTCTCAGTCTCCATATTTTCAAATAAGCTTAAGGCTTGTTTTTACACCTCAAGCATTTTATGTAGCTCAGAATTTACCTGAGAAAAGAAGATTAGTGTGAATTATAAAAACGAAAGGAAGAAATTTCAAAGTTAATTGAGCTCCGGTGGATTACCTTATCAGTCACAGACATCATATACAAAATGGAAATGTGGCTGTAGAGTTGAGCTCAGATGATGGCCTTGCCTACGGGTATCTCAGCTAAAAACTATCCATCTCTCTCTTATTCCAGTTCCTAGTCATAAGGTTGGCGGATTCTCTAAAAGGAGGAGGGGAGTGCTGCTGTGGATTTCCTTGATGGGAATGGAGCTCTTAAAAAATCAAGGAATAGTTAGGTTAGTGGCCTATTAAATTGTCAATATTTGGCATTTGCAAGTCTGGGCAATTTTTTTTTTTTTTTTGCGACCTTGAGCTTGTTCCTGCTATTGTGGAGATGGAAGGTGGAGCTGGGGTCGACTTCTGGGGAGGCATTTCAGGAGAAAACCTCTCAAGAGCTAAAGCCATTGGAGTGAACTTTGCTGGTGTTTCATCAGAACGGCAACGCTTTAAGGTCTGAGCCTCCTGCTCAATCACAACTTCTTTTGCCCGCACAACCTCTTGAGGTCGGCTTATAACTTCGGTAAGAGTCACCCTATTTTTTCCTTTAGCAGCAGCAGCTGCTGCTTTTGCGGCTTTGTATCCCAACATCTCTTGATCTTGATTTGAAGCAAAGGAAATAATGGATATATGTTAAATCTGTACTTAAGGCAAATACTAATTGAAATACTAGTTGAGATACTTATTGGAAGAAGTTGGGATAGATGTAGGAGCCCTAGCCAAAGTCGAAGTAAGAGGAAGAGACTGGAACAACCCCACTTGAAAGAGGTTAGAATAAGAAATTATAAACTTGCAGGACCTTTGCTTCTTTGGAAGAGCTCTTACAGCTTCGGCTAACTTTTGGACTGCTGAGGTCAAGGTCTCCTTATTGTAGTCTGCAGATAAAATCAAATAAATTAGGAATGTGCTTACAAAACAAGTGCAAATAAATACAAATGTTATATTCACTTACACAGTGGGTGACAAAGAGTAGGAACTATGTCCTCCCTATTCACCTCGACAGGGTGGAACTGCCACTCCCCTAACATAAAAAAGAATTCATCTTTCCGTTTATTTATTGAGGTGGGATAATCTAATACTAAAAGACCACCGTCCTAGGCCACCAGCTAGTGTTCTTCTCATCCTCTTTAAAGGTAAATATAGAGTTAAATTGTGCCACACTCAACTCACGATGATCTAACTTACTCCACAAAATTAAAGTGACAACTCGTGTTCTCTAACCATTGACACATAACTGGGTATGGGCTATTCCCCAAGAACAAAGATACTTACGAATAATTCTAGGGAATGGAACTCTTAACCTTGCATTCATTATGGCAGAATTTAAAAATACACATCCAACGGGTGGAGCATTAGCTCGGTCAGACGAGGTGGATTCAATCCTACTAAGCTGGGAATACTATATTTTGTCCTTAAACTCGTAAACATGTCCGCTGACATCACTGATATATACGAATATGTCCCCCACTCCTGTGAACTTCCCGGATCCCCCTCACGAGACCCGACCTCTTCTCTCTCAACGTTTTGTTCCATATTTTTAAGATGACCTAAATTTTCTAGATAAATGGTGGAGATTGGGACTGGGGTTAATTTCTCCTAACAGTCCAAACTCGCAGAAGATATAGATGAGGATATTACTTCTTCCTGTTGGTTACCTAGGAATGAACCCTAGATTCGTCCGAACTCATGCAAGTAATTGAGGTGAAAATGCAGTAAAAAGAAAGATATTTTCTGTTAAGGGGAATACCTAGGAATGAATGACCTCACTTAGAAAATAAATAAAACTCTATGGAAAATTTGAAAATTTTTTTTGTTTCTTTGAAGGTAAGATCGAGAGTAAAAAGTGTGAAAATAAAAGGTAAAGTTGCATTTAAAGAGAGAGGAGATGAAGAGGCACAGTCTGGACCATTGGATGGAAAAATGGAGAGAAAATAAATGACCAAATTTCAACATTTTTTAAACAGTGTCGTTTTGGATAAAGCTTTCCAGAGAAATTACTGAAAGTGCGTGACAACTCATCAAAAAGAAGAATATGACACTTGTCTAGTCCATTTATTACTGTAATAATGGTGAACATGGAAAAGCGAGCCAACCATGTCCTAGGTCAATCCGTTACCTGGATAGGATCTCCTCTAGAAACTTTGCATAGTTGGGTATTTGAGATATAGTTTGATGTTGACATGAAGCTTCCTTTGATGTATATATCTCAACATAAGTAATGCTGCATCCTGTGGTTCCTCTATATTTAAGACAACGAAATCAATAGGGAATATGAATTTGCCAACTTTAATGAGTACATTCTCAACCATTCCTCACGGGCATTTGATTGATATGTCCGCCAATTAAAGGGAGCTGGATGTGCACCCTACTTTATTATATAACTAGTAAATTGATCTCCAACATTTAAAATTGAGCAAATTAATCTTTAGTGTACATTATTATTGCACAGTCAATCCTCGTTATGTTAAATCATTACATGACTCTCATATATCCAACTTATGAAACTCGATTTTATATAGCTTAGATTGGTTCCAAGAAATATTAAGCTAGACTTTCTACGTTGAGGATCACATTGTTATTTAATGGAGTGTAGACATTTAGAGCTTGTTTGAGTCCTATTTTATTGTAAGAATGCATTTTGAAATAATAGATTGATTAAGAATGTATAATTAAAAACTTAAGAAAATTTTTGGATTTGCTTGTATTACTATTTTATTCAAAAATGTGTGTTTAAAAAGAAGACGAAAAATATATTTTAAAAATAATGGAGAATCTAGTAAGGGCTTACTGTTGTTGAGGACTAATTAAGCCTCCTTTTGATTTTCTTTACTTTAATTTATTTCTCATAATCATTTTCAACCACACATTCACACAATAAAGTATTTTACACGTAAATTCAAAACTTTTTATTACTTTTGAACCACACATTCTTCAAAAAATATATTTCAAAACTACGTTTTTTAAATTTTAAGGCCACCAAACATGGGGCTAAGCTATTATAGTGAAAGATTGATGACAAAGTTGCTACTAGAACAATACATCGAGGACCAAAGCTACAATTTACCAATTACATTCAGGAAAATAAGGGATTGAACAACCATTCATTACTATATAAATAGAAAAGGCTTTACAAGATTTATCTCGCCTCTGTACAGAACTACTAATACATCAACAGTTTTTGACTCTATTTTTCTCGGCTATTTCGAAAAGCATCAATACGGAAACTCTTTATTTGACTTGTTGCTCTTCACCAGGCACGTGTTTCTTCTCTTCCTCAACTTGTTCAAGCAATGCTACTAACTCTGCTTCTGTCAAACTCTCTAATCTTTTCTGTGAAGTTAAAAAGTATCAGTTTCTGACTTATTTTCAACAAGTGTAAAGAAGTAAATTCAGGATAATATTAATTCATGCGACAGAATGATTATTGTGATTTTCCTTTTTGTTTTCTGAAAGAGCACATATCAAGTGATGCAATATAACATCAAATTAGACAACGCAACACCAAAGCTCTAATAATCTATGTATCTATGTGAACAAGTCCACAAAATAAGTGGACAATCTTCTTGATTATTCGCAGTGTATAATCAGTTAGATAGGCAATCTAATGCTTAATTCTACTGTAAAGAAATTGCAAAAATTCCATATTTTCAAACACCCAATGATTTTTTGATGTTTCTGCTGAACTTTCCAGAATATAGAAAGCAAAATATACCACGAGTTAATGAGAGAATAACTTCTGGAGTTTTACAGTTTTAGGCTACAGTATAACCTGCATGACTTTGTCTTCATAATCGCGCAACTGTTGAGCATATGTCATTTCCTTGTTTGAAACCCGGAATATATAAGTAGAAATCCATCCAATTGTAAGCCCCAACACTAGGACTAACTGAACAACATTCCCAGCTTGTAACGGATCAACTCCAATGAACTACACAAGATAAAGAACACGAGTCAGTTCAGAATGTGATGATAATATTGAGCCATTCCTTGTGCAAATTGGACAGATATGCACAATTGATGCTTCATCAATCATACTGTTTGCATGTGTACATGTCAAAAGGAATTAGTGACCACGTAGAATCCAGAAGAAAAGAAAGAATCTTGGGTGAAAAAACATACGAGGAAAAATCTTTACAAGATGTACCTCCAATCCACTTTCCAGGCCAATGCCAGCAAGAGTAACTCCAAGTCCGATCAGTAAAACATCCTTTCTTGTGTATCCAAAAGGTGTCTACAATAGGGGGAAAATTCAAAATATGACTTAACTGAAGTTGAAACAAAAACCCATGATAATGACTTCGTAGCTAGGTCATTGCAAATTCAGATAATGATCCAATTGGACAATGTTATGGCTATTGCGAGTTATCATTTCATTAAGTTTTTACTACACTTTATTGAGCTGCCGATTTCATCAATGTTTAGCCATTTTTTCAGAAACTTTGGGAGCAAAAACCTCTAGTAATTGTACAGCAGCAGGTACTGCAGGGAGAAAACGCTGTTATGCAACAAGTATAATTGGGCAATTAAGAAATAATATATCAAATTAAAACTTTATTTTTATTTTTAACAATATAAATAGACTTCATATTCCCAGGAAAGAAGATAAACTACAGTTATATCTTTCAGCAGTAGTTGTCTAGACATGCCTTCTGCTGGTCTGAGGATTCTTCTTTATCACCATTCGAGTTAGAGGTGTCACTGCATCTGGGAGTTGTAGAAGGTACTTTCTTAAATATTAATCCACAAGATGTTTTCTTTGGAAAAAGGGACGCTCCTCCTGAGAAAAAACTTTGCGAAATAATCCTTTCTGTGATTAGAATCAAAACAAAAGATCCATCATTTGGACTGGACGAGAGAGAGAAAAGCAAGAAAGACACTGCCTTAAACATCAAATACTCAGTTTATACATATATCCCAGCACACAACATTAGAAATTGCATACATGAACAACTCGTTACTGTGACTTCATGAATAAGAGAATAAGACAAAGTAGAACCCTGCATTGATTTGTTTTCATTGATAAAACATTTTACGAATTTGTAAATTGCTAATACTGTTCCTCCAGTATTATGGCCAGTGGACAATTTTTCAGATATTGTAAAATTAGATAGTAAGTTTTAAGCCTTTTGAGCTCTGATGTCGCAGGTCTGTTATCTATAATTGCTCACCTCTCTGCCCTACCTGGTAGTTTTAAGAAATCAAGTGTAACAGATTTAGTTTATTCAGTATAAAGATCAACCATCTATTTTCTCACAGCATCTTAAGTGATCATACAGGTTATATAATGAAACTGTAAATTGATTAAGCCAAGTTTATCACACGTGCAATTTGTACACTTTGCATGGTGCTCTAAAATTAAGAAATGCCGAAGTATCTGGTTTCTACAAGCTAGTAAAGCAGTAACAGAGCAATAAAATCATCTTGTTTGTGTATGAAAGTTGATGACAGCGATTTAATGATTTGAAAATTTGAACAAAAGAGAGAGCAACCATTAGCTGCTCGGACTTTTCGAAATAGTCAGAGTACCCGTGTCGGACACGACACGACATAAGTATGGGATATGTGTCGGATCCTGCAAGTTTCAACCAGACACTTCGTCGTTTTTGCTTCTTCTTCATTATTTATTTATTTTCCCATTCTAATCTTATAAACCTAGCATCGTCACTAGGAGGGTGGAAAAAGGTGACAGCTCTAGGTTTTCCCTTTTTTTTCTTCTTCTTTCTTTTTTCTTTCCATTTTTTTCTTTTTTTCATTCTTTCTCTCTTTGTATTGATGATTTATGGTTTTGTTTATATAAAATGAAAATGGGTTCCATATAGTGATACTTAGTGCTCCACTAAGTCTAAATTACAATCAAGTCCCTCATTTTCTATGTTATATAATATTTAGTAATTCTCATAATTGAAAACTAAACCCCAAAATTCTATTTTATTCATCTTAACTCCTTATTCAATACTCATTTCCTTCTTTGTGAATAATTGATTTTGATCTATTTAAAATGACATCTTGAATTAGTAAAAAAATTGAAATTTGAAAGAAGTATCCAAGTACCTCGTGTCCAAAATTTGGATTCTTTTTAACTATGTCCCCGTATCCTACATTTTAGAAAATAAAAAAAACCACTTAAATACGTACCCGTACCCAATACCCATATCCGAGTCCGAGTATCATAGGTTAGTATGAGCAAGCTTCTAATACTATTCATCCTACATTGAAACAATTACATATCAGCCAGGATGTAACATGTAGAGTTGATTGAAGTTCCAACACAATTGAGTACCGGTATGAATTTCAATGCTTCATTATGGTCTCTCATAGTTTTCTTCACCAATCTCAAATGTCAGGTTATGATAGAATACATTTTAAGTAGTTCACTTGTACTATCAGATTTAATCTCTTAACATTCATAGTACCAAGATCATCAGGTTATGAATTCTTGATTCTAGCTTAAGATCTTGTTGAGGACTTTGCTTAGACCATTTTTCTTCTGGTTTTCTTTCTGCTTTTCTCGTTATGTGGATTTTCACCTTTTGCTACTTCATCAATAGAATATCACTTATAAAATGGGTGTGGAAAAGGTTTGAGAGAGAGAGAGAGAGAGAGCATAGAAAGAGTATAACTACACACCCAAAATAAGTGATTCTTAAATCCTGACTTCTATGCATGTCGAATAAAGTCTGTTCTCAATGTCAAGCAGCTCTATGAATGCTGCAATATCATCTAATGGTGTTAACAAGACTTAGTTAAGCAGTGACTGTAGTCGCAGGGCTTCTTTTCTCGGATAGTAGAGGATCTTATATGGGACTTTTGAGCTGAAAGTGTAGGCGTAGCATGGTCAAGGAATAAAAGATTCAACCCATGTGGATTAGTTCAAGATCGGTTCCGTAACAGGTTTTATCCAGATAGTGTGTGAAAAAAAGATGGAGGAGTTTCTTAACTAAGATCAAGGGCTACATTGGATATGACTGTAGCACAGCACCAAGTCAAGTTTCCATCATAATGATGATTTGTTCCTTATTATTTAATACACAGAAGACAACAAATTCACAGAAGGATTGGTAGTGAGATGTGGATGCTTCTGCTCAGATATTATCGTCAATACAACATATGACTTATTGAAAATAAGGGAATGACATTGAGCTTCAATTGGGAGATAAGCTCCTTCAGTTTGAGTTACAGAGTAGCAAACTGAAGGAGCTTAGTTTGTCAAGTGTCAAAGATTACATGCAGATGGAAATTGCCCAAGGAAAGGAAGATAGGAGTCTTTTATGAATGCGGAAACCAGGCCATCATGTAGCCTCATGCATTCGGTTGAAGCGGGTAATCAGTGATCAAGCAGAAAAGAGTGCTCATGGAACACCATCGGAAGTTATGGGTGTGGTAAGCAGAGAAATAAAACAGCCTTTTGTCCTAACAAACTGAACGATAAGGCTCCACAGACTTGTATTGTTAAAAGAACACTGAATTACTCTATCTCATTCAGATCTTCCCTTACTAATATTCTGATTTTTTTTTTCAATAATGACACATTCTTAGGAAATCATTTATGCACTGAACCACTTAATCTAATAGCTTAAGTAATAAGAGAACAGACACATTTACTTATCTAAACTTAGTTTTGAACATGCCACTCACATGCATTTTTAAAAGAAACTCTGAATTACTCTGCCCCAGTTTGGTGGGGGATTAAAATTAGATTTTAGTAGATTTTGGTAAAAGTTGATGAAATATGTGGTTGGAAATTTGTGGGTCTGATGAAATACGTGATTAATATTAATTGTTGATTTTGACTTAAATTAAAATCTAGATTTTAATCTCTACCAAACAGGGCTAAAGGGTTAGGAATAACAGAAAAAAGAAGAAAGCTTTTGTGGGGTGGCAGCATATTTGAATGTAGCCTAGCTGCCACTATTTAGCAGTCTATCTCAGACACATTAGATCCCACCATATAATTACCAAGTCAGTAAACCTTATGTTGCTCTGCACCTATTATCCATCCAAGAATATAATATGAATCGTCAAGTAATATAGTATTATCAAGGGAGAAAACAAACTTTATATAGTTCACTAACGAACTTTATAAAGCATATTAGGAAATCTTTCCTCGAATTTTCAAAACTTATTTTGTCAGAATCAACTTTAGTTCAGTTTGATGCCAATCAAAGAATTGAGGGCATCCAAAAACAAAAAAAGATGGATATAGTTGAGTATCGATGCGTTCATGAATTAAAAATTTCTCAAAGAGCGAGCAGATCACTTTTGCTCCTTCTCAATGTAATCACATGTTTTATTAGTGTGTGTTTGATTGGATTTATTTTCCATGGAAAATGCCAATTTTTCACTCAAATTCCTTCTTTGGAGTGTTTGATTTCTATTTTTTTCCATCAAAAATATTTTTCAACTTTTGAAAGTATGCCTATTTTTCGTTATTTTTAAGTAAAACATTTTTTTTGGGGGGAGTAGGATTTGTTTCCTCAAAACAAGAAAAACATTTTCTTTTTTAGGGGATATTTTTCATGTCAATCAAACACATTCTTAGTGAAATTATATGCGGTGTAGAAACTGAAAATGATCATGACATCTCTTTATAATTTTAAATAGATTAAAGTGCATCTTGTTAAACATTTAATTTGTTTTAAATTAATCTAAGTTTGTATTATCCGTATAATAAAAGAATCTACACGTACAATTACAGTGCAATATACCCACAACAGTCTGATCATCCAAGGAATCAATTAATTTCTTCGCCAAAACAACAATCTGTTGCGTATTGGGTTATTGTTTTCATTTAAAAAAAAAAAAAATATAGCGAACGAACAAAACAAATGGCAATCCTATCAAAGGTCTCAAATCTATCAATAAGTCCACAATTAAGTTTGAATAAAAACAACTTCATGACGCCACAAGTATGTTACGGTAGCAACAACCAAATACTTATACAACCAAATGAAGAGTGTTATCAAGAAAACAGCTAACTGACCTTTTATCAAACACTTAGCAGGCCTCGGTCTTTGTTCCTGCAGAAGAAAAGCCGATGAGCCCACCAAAGAAACTGCTCCACTTTTGCATAAAATAGTGATATCTCTGCATGGTGAAAACGCGGCCATTGCTGCTATCTCGAAGAGAAAAGGGTTTTTATTTGTTTTATGCGGGAGATGGAATAACTGAGTGGCGCAGAACTATGAATGTGAATATGAACGGCAATTATCCATCCAAATTGACAAAATAAATAAATAAATAATCTTTAAATTTCAAGAGGATTGGATTTGATTTTTCAATTAAAATTGAAGGGAAAATTTCACCTGAGATCACTCCTACTAACGTAGGGTGACAAAGAATCCGGACGGGTCGGGCTAGCCCTATGGACCCAATGGACTTCGCTGATTCCATGAGAGGGCTGCTCGAGCCCTCGTGCTGCTCGAGCCCGCGTAGTGTAACGGGCCAAGCACATACGGTGCCACATACACGTAGGTCAATTCTTTTTTTTTTTTTTTTAAAGAAAAAATCGTTGTTTTGAGAAATGAATTTTTTGATAAATTAACTACATATTTCTAAAGAAAATTGATTATAATTTGTGACTGAAATTTAATAGAATATATATAATTTATTAAATATCACATAGAATCATTTTTTGAACATTCTAACATTGTTATAATTCAATTATTTTAATAAAACTTTACTTTACTTTAAAAAAAAAAAGATGGGTAAATGGCGAAAAACGTCCCAACCTTTGGTGATTTTTGTGGAAAACGTCCATACCTTTGATTTCTTGGCGCAGAACGTCCTTACCTTTACTTTTTCTTGTGCAAAACGCTCTTCCATCCACAAACCGTTAGAATGCACCGTTAAATAAAAAAAAATTGAATTTTTATTTTCTACGAGTAATGGTAAAACCGTCCAACCACGATAACTTCATCGTGCTTCATCCTCAAGGCTTCATTACGCAAAACCCAAGTACTTGGAAGGGAGACGAACCTGGTTTCTCCATCTCACGCCTAACCTGTCTCTTCATATTCCGTTCACTGCCTCTCCTCTCCTTTCCCCGCCTCATCGTTCACCGTCTACGATTTGTTGAAGCCCACAGTGAGATGCGAGCGACTGTAAGAAAAATATGTAAATGGGTTTTTATGATTTCTGAAAAATATTTCGATTTTTTGCTTGATTGAATGTTTTCATTTAGTTTTCTAGTGGTTTTTCACCATTATGTTGGTATATACTCGAAGCAGAAATCTTGCACTGAACATGCTTCCACCGATTTTGAGGGACCCCGAAGATGATCCACCCATTTATGGTATGTTCTTCAATTTACCAAATTTCTACGTGCATTCAACCCAAAAAATGATGTGCATTCACCCAATTTCAGTGTGGGCTACCTCAATGGTGATGTGCAGTAACCACATTTGTAAATTTATTGACGTGTGAGAGCTGTGGAAACCGTGTGAGAGTTGCGTATTTCCAAAGTGAACATTTTTTATGCTGATTCAGTTTATGAATTGTATGTGGAATTGGGGGTTTTCGGTTGTTTCTGAAAAATGTTCATGACTTATGTGTATCTGTGTCAAATTCTTGCTGAATTTTTGTTTTTGAATTTCCTAACATTTGCATGTGGGTGGTAATTCTCCATACGTCACTTTTGAATTTCATCGTGGCGGCAATTTTTTATGCAAAGCCAAACAATTTGGTGTATGAAGGGAGGTTTGTGCTTTTCATCGATTATTTTCAGGCTGCATGGTGCACGAAAGAGAATTTGATTAAATTCTTACGTGCGATTGGCAATGACATGGTGTTGGAGTTCTATTATAAGAAGCAAATGATGAGTTTAGGAAAGGGATTGACGAGATTGGCGAGCGAAAGGGATATTTTGTGCATGCTTAAGGACATGGAGGGCCAAGGCTTGTTACAAATATATGTCGTAGCCCCAAGGCAATCATATGCATTGCCGTTGCATGCGCATGAAGTTGATGACAACCAAACATTTGAAGATTGTTATGTACCAATTGTCGAAGAGAACCAAGGAACGGAGGATGAAGTTACTTGGGTAGACAAATTTTTTTAGGACAATGCTGAAAAATTGTGGTCACAGTACGAGGAAAGCTTAGAATACCAATACAGCGAAGGTGCAAATGTGGATGAAGTTATGATTGAAGATGTCACTGAAGAACAAAGTGGGGGAGATGAAGTTGAAGGGTTGGTGGAATTTGATTACGAGATGGAGCATGAGCATACAACTACTGGGAGTCAACGGGTTAATTTTGATTTCGGATTTGGTGCAGCTGATGCACAGCAGGTTAGGGATTCTGAGACTATGGAGACTCCGATGATTTAAGAAGCATTCAGAGTGAAGAGGATGAAGGTACAAGTAGGGATTTTAGTGATGCTTTCAACATTAGTACAAATATGGAGGATCCAATGTTTAGAACACGTTAGTTGAAGATTTTCTCTACTACTTATTCTCACTTTTATTGATACGAAGGTCCTAATAATTTTGTTATGCTATGCAGGCTTGGTATTTGAGTCCAAGGCCATCTTGAAGGCTACAATCACTGAGCATTCGGTTCGTAAAAACTGAGAGATCAAATATAAAAAGGATGACGCAGCTAGACTGAGAGCCATATGTAAGGGGGATTGCCCATGGTTTTTATATGCTACGAAGGAGCATAAGAAGACAAGCTTCGTGATTAAAACTTTAGTCAAAGAACATACATGCTCGATGGTGTATAGAAACTTCAGAGTGGGCTCTACCTATCTGGCCAAAAGGTATTTATCTGATTGGAGGTCTGAACAAAAAATGTCAGTTAGTACATTCATGGAGAAGGTGAAAAGGGATGGTTTGGGTGATATATCAACTTGGCAAGTGTACAGAACCAAGGAGATGGCACTTGAAAAGATTCGAGGTAGTGTGTTTGAGCACTATAGAATATTATGGGATTATTGCGAGGAGTTGAAGAGGACAAACATCGGAACAACTGCTTTGGTTGAGGGGTATGCAGGTGAATTCAAACGACTGTACATTTGCCTAGGAGCTTTGAAGGAGGGTTTTCTTAGGGGCTGTAGAAGGTTAATAGGGATAGATGGTTGCTTTCTGAAGACAGAGCACGGTGGACAGTTGTTATCTGCAATTAGTGTGGACACTAATAATGGTATGTATCCAATGGCGTATGCAGTCGTAGAGGTTGAGAATGGGGATAACTGGAGATGGTTTCTGGGGTTGTTGAAGGATGATTTGCACATGCACGTTAGTGAGCACTAGACATTTATTTCTGATAAACAAAAGGGGTTAGTTAATTCAATTGAGACCTTGTTTGAGAATGCAGAGCACAGAACATGTGTTAGATATTTATACAACAATTTCAGTACTTCACATAAGGGATTGTCTTTGAAGAATTGTATGTGGAATGAAGCCGAGCGACAACTGTGTTATAGTAGCTTCAACACATGCAACGAATGTTGGATTTGGACCAGGGTGCATACAAATGGCTTGAATCAAAATCGGTATCTCATTGGAGTAAATCTCATTTCAGAGAAGGAAATAAATGTGACATGCTTCTAAACAACTTATGTGAATTATTTAATTGTACAATTGTCAGCGCAAGAGAGAAGCCCATTTTGACAATGCTATAGGAGATTCAAATTTATTTGATGAAGATGATTGTTGCCTATAGAGAGTCCTCTGATCGGTGGACAGCATCAAGATGCCCTAGAATTCAAAAAATTCTAGACAAAAACAGTGGACTTGCAAGGGTGGAGTGGGTTGAATATGCAGGAAATGAAAGGTTTCAAGTTCGACACAACGCAGGCACCATACTAAATGTTGTGGACCTAAGGGCAAGAACATGCACATGTCGTGCTTGGCAAAGAATTCCTTGTTGCCATGTCATTGCCTTGGTTACATCGAGGGGTCTTAATGTAATGGAGTATGTAGATGGCATCTACAAGAAGGAGGCATACCTCATGGCTTATACTCCATCCATCTCCCCCATCACAGGCTCGGACTCATGGCCTAACCTAGGTCTCAATCCTCTCAATCCACCAGTATACACAAAAAGGGCTGGGAGGCCAAAAAAAAAAAAAAAGAAGAAAAGAGCCAAATGAAGTGGCATCAAGTCCGTCAAAAAGGTCTAGAAAGACTTCTTCAAGTCAGAGTTAGTCAGGTACAGCCACATCAGCTCCAAGGAAAAGAGCAGGGCTGATAATGATATGCAAGAAATGTGGTGAACGAGGACACAATAGTCGGGGCTGCAAAGGGGCACCACCACCAGCACAGAATTAATCACTGCACATGAATTGTATTTGGGTAAGGTTCATTCACTACAATAGTAATTGCTGTAGGATATGCTGAATTGTATATGTTTTGTTGATGTTTTTGAACTGGACAGAAAGTGTATTGGTTTTTGCTTCATTGGCTGCAATATAATATGCTCCTTGCTATTTTGTTGCTAAGTTTAGGTTATTGAGTTTGATTGTTGAGTACTTTAATTGCTAGGTTTGGTTATTGAGCTTGGTTGTTGATTATTGGTTTTGCTGTGTTCGAAATGGGTGTTAGGGACAGTGAGTTGCAGGTCATATAAATAGGGTTGTGGGTTGTATCTGGCGGGGACGTTTTTTAACAAAGGTAGGGATGTTTTACGCAAAGATAGGGATGTTTTTCGCAAAGATAAAGTGAAGGTAGGGATGTTTCTCGCAAAGACAATTTCATGCTAAATTGGGAATAAGGTCCGTTCATGTTCATCATCTTCTTCATTCTTATTCGAAACCTCCATTCACAGAAGCACATTTTAATTGTTCTTCTCACTGTATCCCTTATTTACACCCTTCGTAAACACAAAATGGGGATGAACATCTTAATTTTATCGACCACAGTCAATCTCTTCATATACCATTCCAATTTTTATTTTTTTTTAGATTTACGTCATTCATGATGAAGTTCAACCAGAAATATAGTGATTTCCGTCATTTTTCCTTATTTTTTACAACATCATCCAAATTAATTTTCATATTACTTAATACTTTTTAGTTATGCATAACATTTGAAGAAGAAGAAGGCGGGATAGAAGTGAAGCACGATGAAGTTATGGTGGTTGGACGATTTTACCCTTACCCGTGGAAAATAAAAATCCATTTTTTTTATTTAACGGTGCATTCTAACGGTTTGTAAACGGAAGGACGTTTTGGCAAAGAAAAAGTAAAGGTAAGGACGTTCTGTGCCAAGAAATCAAAGGTAGGGACGTTTTCCACAAAAATCACCAAAGGTAGGGATGTTTTGCGCCATTTATCCAAAAAAGATTAAGTGGATTTATACGTAATGGATAAAAGAAAACAAATTGTAGCTAGTAATAATAGACTAGAAGGTAATCCTTCACGGACATTATGTAGAAAAATGGAATTCGAAACAAGATTAGAATCTTTAATAGATATAGAAGAACATATAGAAACTTTTAGACAAAATAAATTAAAATTAGTAAAATTTTTAGACATATATAAAAAGAGAAATATATTTAGCAAATCCTTAATATATCAATATTATGGTAAAAGATATATTTCTTGTACACATGAAGATCAATTTATATCTTTAGATTTAATAAAAAAAAGAATTTTATAAGAAATCGTTAACAAAAATTTTCAACAAACTCATTTAGGATTAATAATAGTAGGAGTAAAATGACATCATAGAGAAATTTTAGGAGCCAAAGTATTAGTATATTTATATGAAAATAATTGGCTATAAAATTAATAACTTATCTACGTAAATTATCTGCCAACATATTATTTTTCCCATCTATATGTTCTATATTGATTTTATAACTATTCAATATTTCATACAACTTTAGCCATCTTTTATGTCTTATTTTATCAACTTTAGCCATCGTTAAAACTTTTTAATGAACAACAATGTAGATTACATTAAGTATATTTTTCTAATGGTATAAAATATAAAGACTTGAAACAATATTTTTGTAATGGTCTTAAAGTTCTTTATCGTTCAGCAAATTAATTTCTTCAGTATTTGTTTTTAATTCTCTTCAACTTTTTTCTTGACCTTCTAAAATAGGCTTAGGACTGTAACAAAAAAGATTTTCATCATGTTTAAAAGGCTAAAACAAACTTCCTTAATCTGGATAAAATACAACCATCTTAACTCAAAAGATTACTTTATCTTTTGGCCATGAAATCCAAAATAAAGAGGCTAAGAAAAAGAGAATACAACATTATAATATTATTTCTGGATAAATTAATTGCTTACTTGGTGTTTCCTCTTTTAGGCCTTACCCGAAAATACATAAAGTAAAAGAGAATTGTAAAGCAAAAGGAAATATGAAAGAACTTACTTTAACTTGAAATCTTTGAGTTTAAATTTATAGCTATATGGAAATAATAAAGATCCTCGACTTCACGCTTTTTCTTTTTTTTTTGACTTTTTGTGTTGATAATTGTCATTTGAGTGATGTTTATCGTCCTTGCTCTTAATAATGATCCTTACTCTGTCGTTATGTGTTTTCTTCTTTTGAATTACTGTATAATTTTTGCATTCTTCTAGGTCTGTGTCCATTTCATTACTTTTGTCATCGAATATATATTCTTCTTCCTCTATAACCGATTGGCTTTCTGATAATTCACCATTTGTTTCTTGAAAGCCATCAAATTTAATTCTTTCTACTAAATGTTTGGTGTTGGAATTCTTCCCGTTTTAACTTTTATAGCAAAATATTCTTGACAGAAAATAACTTAATTATTCCACTGCACTACAAGTCTGAAATCATTATTTTTATTTTCATATTTCTTTTTGAAGGTGGTCCAAATCTTTTGGCTCTTTCATATATTATAATATATTGATAATCTGGTATTACTATACCATTATTTATAAAAGGTGGACTGAAAATAAATTGGATCATTAAAGGGTATTTTTTAACTAATCAAGAGTCCGTTTAAGTTTAGGTGGAAAGAATTTGAAAGATCTGCTTAGAACATAAATAGTGTCTATCATGCCAAACTGTAAGGCTGGATAAAAAATGTCTTCAAATATTGTATAATCAAAAGAAATTGTAGGATAATCGTGTTTAAGAAAAGCTGAATTTTAATAGATAATTCATATTTGGGGGTCATGTTTAAGAAAATATCCATTCACATAGTGATAGTAGCTTAGAATTTGAGAAAAAAAAAATGATTATCTCCCGTACAACTAATTTCTTAATAGAATTTCAAACAATACTGGTATAATCGCCAATTTTCTATTCTAATTCATATAAAGTATTTTCTTGCCCTGCAGCTATAGAGTCTGTGTTAATTCAATATGTCTTTAATTTCGGCTTGTAGAAGCAATATCTTTGGAGATGGGTCTTTCAACAATATCTTTAGAACTAAATCTTTTCAAACTATCTTATAAATGGAGAATTTCATTTTGATATCTACTAATGATCTGTTGAGATGAAAAGATTTCATCTTCAAGAATTTGTAATCTTTCTTCTAATTAATGCTTTTTACGATTCAGATCTCTAACAACTTTGGTCATAGTTTTGCAACTTGCACAAAGTTGTATTGACGAAGATGAAGATGATGGTTAAGAAATCGAGGTTTGTGTAGTCATAAACTGTCTAGCTTTTTCAGACATATAAAAATTAAATCATATCATTTCTCTACAGAAATTTAGGGGCTGTTCTCTTTACCAATTTCAGCCCGTTTTCGGTTTTCAATTTTTTAAAATAGTGAAAACATGTTTACTTACTTATTTTCAAAAATGAATTTCCGAATATGAGTTTAAAGTTTACAAAGAAAATCGAAAACAATAAAAATGTCGTTTTGGGTGTTTTCAGTTAAAATGAAGCCAAAATTTTCAAAACGCGCTTTGGATTTTTTCAAAATTCCACCACCGCGACCACCACTACACCACCACGACCCAACATGTCAAGATAAACACCGCTATATCACTGCCAACGAAAAAGGAAACCCACCACCGTCGTTTTCCCCACCACAACAAAACTCACCCACCACCGCCAACAAAACCTACCCACCACAACCAACAAAACCCACGATCGTCGTCGCCCCAGTTACAACATCACAACACCATCGCCAACAAAAAATCACAGCAAAACCACCATCGCTAACCAAAAAAAAACCTCAGAAAGATGAAGGATTGCAGCGTCGCGCACGGCAGAGCGACTGCCGCCAACCACCTGCTCCAAGCATGGCATTGCACAGCCGTTCCGGTCACCTCCATCGGCAACAGCATAAAGGCCGCTGTAAGGGCAACATCGCGGTGCTTCGACTTAGAGAGTCGTCAGAGTGAGTGGGAACAGAGATGAGAGAGAGAGAGAGGGTGGAGATGGAGGGTGCAACGGGTCTTCACAAAAGGTGGTGATGGTTGTCAGCGGCGGGAACAGAGACGAGAGAGAGGTGGGAGGGAAAGAGAGTTAGGAAGGGTTGGGAAGAGAACGGGTTTTGGATTTTTTTTAATTTTGAAAACAAGTTTTTAAAATGACAAAATGAACACATTTTCAACAATCTCAAAATGGACACTCAAAACACAAAACTGAAACACGAAGAGAACGACCCCTTAAAGTTTCTTCTAATGTCTAAAATTCTTTGAAAAAGGGGTTGAAAAATCTTTCTACTTGTTGTAATACATCTGGCCAATAATTATATATACCAAGCTCTTTATACTTGATTACTGCAAAGAAACTAAAATTTCTACTTTCTACTTAATTGTGAATTTGTTTGAAATGATTAGCTAGAGGATTAATGCTGTCTAATTTTTATCTAGAGTCACGTGCCATCCAAAAATTATTTAATAGACAATGCTCCCCTTTTGGAAGTCTTTCTAAATTATTTTTCCTGAATCAGATATTAGATCCTTGTGGGGCTGCTCTTAAAGTGATATTTCTAAAATTCATCATCATTTGATCCATCTGCACCATAACAATAAATGGTTAGAAAATTAATAATTTGTCTACTTAAATTATTTGTCAAATTATTATTTTTTCGGTCTATATGTTATATATTGATTTTATAACTATTCAATATTTTATACAATTTTAGCCATCTTTTATGTCTTCTTCTACCAAAATTTGTCTTTTTAATAAACTTTGCTATGATTTCACAATCTATTCTAATAGTAAATTAAGTATTTAAGAATAAATTAAAGCTTTCTATACTATGTATAATAGCCATTATTTCATAATTTAAACTAGTAAAATATTTTCCTTTTATCTTATATTTTTCACTAGTATATCTAAAAATCTTTCTTCCTTTTTATCACTATATTTATTTGGTTTAGAATATAATATTCCTCCCCATTCTAATTCACATCCATCTATTTCTATTATTTTATATTCACTATCTAAAAGTAATTCTAAATGTGGTAAATTTTTAACTTCTTTTTTGATCTTTTTAACTAACTCTATGTCTAACTGATTAAAATTTTTTTGTCCTTTGTTAGATAACTTGCTAGACAATGGTAACATATGTCACCCAAGTGGGATATTATTGAAATTTAATTTGTCATGTGGGTCTACATATATAATCAAATGTTTACAAATACTATCTTAAAGTTAAGCTCGTTTGACGTGATCTAATAAATAATTCAAATTGTTGGAATTGAAACATTTAAATAAAGTGTGAGCTAAATATATGTAGAGATTGGATCCATCAAGGTTGTACTTGATGATAGGCCGATACATATGAAAATATAAATAGGGTTATGGTCTCCATTCATATGTGATTATTATTATTTGTGTCAATCTACCAATACAAAGAATACAAGAGAAAACATAATGAAGAGGAAGATCCAAAACCCATAATCAAGAAGAAGGTATTGAAGCAATCAAGATTAAAGATTAAGAAGCCAAACATAAAGAGATTGCAGTTGGTCTCCAAGATTTAAGACCCAGAATTGAGATCCTGTAATAAAGAATCATTCCCAATAAATTAAGGTATATTTTGCACTTTATAATTCTCTTGGTGATTTGACTGGAGGATTTTGATAATAAAGTATTTAAGTTTTCAAGTTCTCAAGGATTTAGAGTTTCATAAAATTCTAACATCTCTCTCTCCTTTTCTTTCTCTCTTCAGATATCCCTACCGACGATTGGGCACCAACATCTGCCCCTTTTTGTGTCAATTTATCTCTACTCGCCGCTGCTCCTTTTGTGCAGTCCATTCGCGGCTATTTCTTTGTGACCTATGGGCTTTTCTTTCTGGTTTTGGAGTGGTTCTATTAGTCCAATTTGTGTGGTGTTGTTGTATGATTTTCGGCCCTTGAATTGAGCCCTGAGTCATCCACTTTTAGTGCCAATCAACTTGATATTGATGGGGAATTTGTTATTCGATTTACCTCATATTGATTTCATTATTCAATTGTGTTTAGAACTAACTTAATGTTGTTTATTGCAATTTAATGTGCTGAATTGTTTCACATGGTGCAATGAATCAAGTTCATAATGAAGTCGATAAATTTTTAATGGTGTTAACTATTCTTGAAAGAGATGTGATCAATCTCACATCGACCATGAAGTCCTCAAATATATGGAGGAACTCTAGTTGATTTTGGTTTGTTTCATTTATAAATTCTTTTATGTTGTTAATTTTTGAATTTAATAACATATAATTTGATTTTTGAAAGAATATTGATTGAATGCAAGCAAATAACGATACTAATTCTGTTGGAAGAAAACTGGTCGTTCATGTAGGGTGACGGGACCCGGATTGCACGAGAGTATTATTGGAGGAAGAAATTGAGGAAGTTGAGAACATTGAATTTGAAACTCAACTACCCACAACCCATAACTCCCATATATAACTTCCACAATACAAAAAATATAAAATGAATGCATACAAATTCGTATGGCAACATAGACTGAAAAATACACGAGAATGGTGGCTTGATTTTGAAAGTACATCATCTCTAGATTGGTTCTTAGATTGTGGATATCAAATTCCTTCATTTGTGGTCAAATTTATGACCAAAGAGTGAACACAAGAAAGCGTGGAAGACAAGAAAAACAAAGACAAGCAAAACAAAGGCAAGTGATTCAACCTCATTTTTGCGATTTCAAGTAAGTTTCACTACATGGAATTCGATTATAATCATGCAAGCAAGTTTTACATTGGTATTAGAGCCTAAATAGGTTATTTTCTTGAACAGTGGTTTGACCATATTTCAATCACACATTCTTCAATTAAATAATATTATATGCAAGTCAAAACTTCTCCTTATTTTTTAACCATATATTATCCATCGTAAAACTATTATAAAATGCATTTTTTTGAATAAAATGGGGGATTATACAAGCCCTTAATTAAATGCTGAAAATATTTTAGAATGATAGAAATGCATGAATTCGAGTTTTCTTATGAAGCTTGAAAATCTCTAATGGAAACTTTTAATATAGTCCATATAAATTCATGAAATTTATACTATATGTTCATGATATTATGTGGAACATATTTGAAGAATTTCACTTCGTTTGAATTTATATTTTGGTAGAAAAATTGAAACCTAGTTAAAAAAAAAAATTGAAAATTCAACTCATCAGAAATTCTTGTATGTTAAGTTTCACACTACTAATTTTAAATGGTTGGATAGATCTTCTCGAAACATTTCCAACGGTATAATGAACATAAATTTTAGTCTTAAATTGAAAAAGTTAGACCTTCCAAAATTTTGACAAAAAATTGAAAAGACTGCTTTATTATAAAAAACAACGGTATAATGAACATAAATTTCACTCTCTGCAAGATATGGTTGTGTCCCAAATGCACCCTTACAAATCGATGTTGTAAAATCTAACCACACAGATGAACTAAAAAGGTCAAAATTGATTAAACGGAGGAATTGATAAAAAAATTTAACGCCCAAAATTTGTGGTGGGACGCATGTGCTCCACCCTTTTTCATTAAAAAAATATTTGGAGAGTAGAATTTTTTTAAACAACAAAATCAAATGGGAATGTGAAAATTTGCACTTTGGTCCCTAAACTATTCTTGATTTTTTATGCAATTAAATTAATTTTCAGATAATCAAAAATATTTTTTTATTATTTTATTATTGGAAAAATTTATGAAAAGCATTAAAAATATTTCTTGGAATTGACTAAATTCTGAAACATTTTATAAAAAGTAAGAATATTTGTTAAGTGGTATTTAGCTAGTACAAGATTTTTTTTAAGTGCTCTTATTTTTTTGAAAATGAAAAATACTTCGAAAATGTTTAAAATACCATATTTTATATACATTCATGAGCGGTGTGGATCTATGATCCATTGTAACTAGTTTTCATTTTTTGTATTTGGTCAGATATGATTGGATTAACACACATTTTTAGCATCTTTATAGGAGAAGCTAGTAGAGCACAAGCTTGGAACGTGTTAAAAAATTACGCGTTTATCGAAACTATTAAATGAATCCACAACATAACCTAGTACAACACACAAAATATCTCGATACAATGTGTCGAGAAGTGACGCATTTGGGATAGCCTATATTGAGGTGGAGAGTGTGAATCATCTAATAAGGAAACTTCATAAACATTGGCATGATATTGCTATTAAAGTTTTGGATAATTCACCACCTCTATGCTACAACTATCTGATCAAGATTTTGATTAGAAAATGGAATTTGAAAAATGAGAATTTTATAATTAATTTAGATATGTATGGTCAGTTCAAATTGTCAAACAATATCTATGTAAAATCTTATTTTTCAAGTTTAGTAGTTGTTTATAGAAGCTTAATATGATCGTATGTACATAGATGACATTTTGAGATTTATATATATGTTTCATATTTATCACATATAGTCAAAATGTTTTGCTTATTTTGTACATGATTAATTGTTTCATTTAGAGGGAGTTCTAAGGTTGAAAAAATTTAAGTAATTCTGACCTAGAATCTATGATTTTGCACCATGAAACTTATTTTTGTGATAATGTAACATTAGGATAATAGACAATGAATGGGAACTTAGTGAACTTTCAATACCGTGTCTAGTGTGAAATTATCATAAAACTTAATTTGTATGAGCTTAAAATGATGCCTGTGAGGACCATGTCTACTATGAATAGGGAGTTGAAGTTGGCTGGTCACATACTCTCTGATGAGCAACAAGTTCAGGCTTTGATCCATTCTTTTCCTGATAATTGGGAACATCTAAAAGTCAATCTGACTTACAATGATAATACAAAACATTTCCTGATGCTACCTGTCATATGAAACTATAGGATGAACGCCTTGGTATGGCTAAATCTCTAGGACATGCTTTTGTAGATGAATCTAGTTCTGGAAAAGTTTCAGGTTTTAAACGTAAGAAGAATTAGTTCAAAGGCGAGAAAGGAAAGGGAAAAGAAACTAGATTGGGACCTACAAAGAACAAACCTAAGCACAACAAGAAGGTTAATGGTTTGAGAATAAGAAAGATAAGAGCAAACTGAAATGCTTCAAATGTCAGGTGTTAGGTCACTTTGCTCGGAAATGTCCTGAGGTAAAGAAGATAGCTCTTATAAATACTTTTTTTAGTGCTATTTATCTTTCAAGCATTGTTATGCTAATTCAATCTTATCATATGTGGATTGTAGACTCAGGAGCAACATACCATGTAACCAGGGATCGAGAAGCATTTGTGAAGTTCCGTCGATTTCCAGTTGGTACAAAGTGGATATGTCGGCCACAATGATAGAGTGGAGGTGAAAGGGATTGGTACATGCAAGTTACATTTGCGTGGTGATCATACTATTCTCCTTCATGATGTCCTGTTTGCATCGGGGATACGAAAGAACTTAATTTTCGTTGTCAATCTTTTAATAATAGGTTTTAGTTTGAAATTTTGTGGTAACTTTGTTCGTATAAAAATTGGTAATATATTTTATGGATCTGGACATGTAGAAGGTGGTTTTGTAGTGTTGGATTGTGATCCAAACGCTTCTAATTATTATGTTGATCGTTGTTTTTCTATGAACGTATCTTCTTCTAAAGATTAGAATGTGGATACATCTGTATGACATGCTAGATTAGGACAAATTGGATAAGAGAAAATGAAGATTAGCTAAAGAAGGCTTGCTAGATTCAATCTCTAAGGTTTCGTTACCTACCCGTGAACATTGCCTAATCGAAAAAACAATACGAAAACCATTTGATTTAGCCTTGAGAGTCAAACTTCCATTGCAGTTAGTCCATTCAGATATATGTGGCCCTATGAATGTGAGGACAAGACATAGAGCCTCTTATTTCATTACTTTTATAGATGATTTCAAGTGGTGTAATTATGTCTATTGGATTTGTCATAAGTGTGAGGCATTAAATGCTTTAGACGATATTTAAATGTGGTAGAAAATCAAATAGATAGAAAGGTGAAAGCCTTAAGAACTTACCGAGGTAATGAATATCCGTGTGAAGATTTTTAAAAAACTATGTAATGATAAGGGAATCATTAGGCATTTAACTATTCCCAATACACTTCAACAAAATGGTGTTACTAAAAGGAGGAATAAAATGTTGCTAGAAATGGTGAGGTCCATGATGGTGCATGCTAACTTACCTATTTATTATTCAGAAGATGCTTTGTTAACTACAACATATATTATGAATAAAGTTCCATCTAAATCGGTACCTATTATATTATATCAACTTAGGACATGCAGATCCCCTAATTTGAGTTCTCTTAGATATTGGGAATCAGCTACCTATATTCATGATTCTTCAACTAAGTTTGGAAAATTGAATCCGCGAGGCAAGAAATGTATCTTTATAAGATACTAAGATTAGTCCAAATGATATGTGTTCATAAGTGAAAATCAAGACGTGACTAAAACTGAGATAGAGTCACATGATGTGATGTTTCTTGAAAGTTATTTTTGGAGAAATCTTTTGTATGAATTAGATAATAGAGTTTTACTTGATGGATCAACTAAGGTGCAAGAGGAAACACTTCCACCTTTTGATCTAAGTGTGAGTAATTTATCTCCAACTCCAAGTGACAGGGTCACATAGGAGCTTTCACTTCGTAAGAGTACTAGAAAAAGTATGCTTAAATGTCATTTTGAGATTGGAGGACAAGTTTTCCTAGTATTTTCAGAAGATGATGATGAACCAAAATCAGTACAAAAAGCTCTATCATGCCCTACAAATGAAAAGTGGAAAAATGCAATAGAAGAAGAGATGGAGTCTATGCAATCGAATCAAATCTTGGATTTGATTGATCTTCCATCTAGTTGAAAAGCCACTGGGAATAAATAGGTTCTCAAAATAAAGCAAAGAGCTGATGGGACTATAGAGATGTACAAGGCTCGCTTGGTGGCCAAGGACTATATTCAATAGAAGGGTATAGATTATGAAGAGACCTTTTTACCGTAGTTTATTTCAATTATCCTACTCTTAGCTATCATGACATGTTTAGATTTAGAATTACATCAAAT
Source organism: Fraxinus quadrangulata (assembly GCA_903798255.1). Taxonomy (NCBI): domain Eukaryota; kingdom Viridiplantae; phylum Streptophyta; class Magnoliopsida; order Lamiales; family Oleaceae; genus Fraxinus; species Fraxinus quadrangulata. The sequence continues at coordinate 46,790 of CAIGRB010171192.1, read as the reverse complement.
GGATGTGAATACCACATTTCTCAATGGTGAATTGGATGAAAAATCTACATGCAACAACCAGTATGTTTCATTAAAATATGCCGAAAGAATAAAGTTTGTAAATTGAATAGATCAATCTATGGCCTAAAGCAGTCTTCTAGATAGTGGTACTTGAGATTTGACAAAATAGTCACCTCGTACAATTTTTTCATGATGGATGAAGATCACTGTATTTATTTGAAAATGTCCAATGAGAAATTTATAATTTTATCTCTCTACGTAGATGATATCTTACTGGCTCAAAATGATAAGGAGGACATTAAAACTATTAAGAAATTGTTGTCCTGAAATTTTGAAATGAAGGACATGGGTGAAGCAAATTCAATATTAGGTGTTAAAATCCATGGAGATCGTTCGAAGAGACTTCTTGCTCTGTCACAAGAGTCATATATAAAGAAAATTATTGAACATTTCAAAATGGAGAATTGCAATCCCATTGACAATCCCATTGACAATCTTGTATCGAAAGGTAAAACTCAAAGTCTTCGTATGTGTCCTAAAACTCTTAAGGAAAAAGAAGAAACGTCTAGAGTTTCATACTCTAGTACAGTTGGGAGTTTGATGTATGCTATAATGTACACTCATCCTAACATTTGTTATGTCATAGATCTAGTCATTAGGTATCAATCTAATCTAGGAAGAGAGTATTGGAAATTTGTTAAGAGGAAATTGAGATACCTGAAGGGTACTGCTAATTATTCCTTAGAAAACAAGGAAATGATTTGTATTTAAAAAGATACATGGATGCTGATTGGGTGGAGACCTAAATGAGCGCAAATGAATTTCGGGATATGTAATAGGTGCCGTTGTTGGGGATTATTGTATTTAATTAGTTTTAATTAATTTTAGTTTTAATTTGAATTTTTATTACTTATTTACTTTGTTTCATTGTCAAAAAAAAAAAAAAAAAACTACATTATTTTTTTTTTTCTCTTTTCAGGACATTGTATGTAAAATTCGAGATACGGTGATCTTGCTCAATTTGATCCGAAAATCGAACGAACATTCAAGTTGAGGAAAAGAGAACAATTAGAAACATACCAAAAAACAGCAAGTAGAGCTCATGGTAGATCAAAATCAAGATCAAATTGCCATCGGGGCAAATGAAGAAGCAACACACCCAATTGTGGTTGCAGAGAATGAGAGTGCTACGTTGATGGGAGAATATATGGTCCCACCAGTTGTGGAAAGTCAATCCAGCATCGTGTATCCGACATTTGGTCAGACAAATTTTCATTTGAGGACGGATGTGATCAATATGTTCCAAAATGTACTACAATTCTTTGGGAAAGCTACTGAAAATCCCAATACCCATATCTCAAGATTTCTGGATATGTGTCCAATAATAGAATATCCAGGGATTTCAAGTGAAACAATACGGCTGAGACTCTTTCCTTACACATAGAGAGATTCAGCTAGGGAATGGTTGGATACATTTTCTCCTCATAGCATTACTAGTTGGAACAGTCTGAGCCAGAAATTTCTGAACAAATATTTCTCACCTAAAAGGATTGCCAAGTTGAGAGAATGTAACTTTTGTAAATTTCTCTTCCTTTATTCTATCTGTGGTTCCTCTCTGCTGGGATATATATCAATACACACCAAAAGACAGAAGAAGAAAAAGGCGACTGTTGAGGTTAAATTATTTAAGCATACACAGGCAGAAAAGGGAATTGAAAACTTTATTTTTAGTCAAACATTCCGGCTGCTGTCGAGTAGAAAAGATATATATATTTTACATAAATAAGTGGGCTGCTAGAGAATATAGGGAATATACACGTAGAAGATGCAGAATCGACAATTTCAATTGGCAAATTGTGGGAAATCAAACGATCAGAATTCATGCTAAATAATGACGCCATCATTTAGAGTAGCAAGAAACAGACATGTATTTCCTTTTTTACAATGGAGGTAGAATTCGTAGCATGTACTTTAAAGGTATAGGAAACTATTTGGTTAAGAAGATTCTTATAGCATCTAAGAGCCCTTAGTGGTGATATGGGGCCTATATTGATTTATTGTGACAATCAGACATCTATTGCATACACAAATGATCCCAAGTATCACAGCAGAATCAAACACATAGATACAAATATAATTTTTGAAAGACATCTTAGGAAAGAAGGAAGTGAGTATGCATTATATTTTTACGCACCAAATGGTAGCCTATCCATTTACGTAACATATCCCTAGAGATATTTTTTTGATTCGTGTTAAATATATGAGATTGAGTAAATTATGAATTATGTACTATGTAAAAATTTTCATATAAGTCCATTAATGAACAATGTTTTGAGTTCATATGTTAAGAGTAATCTTTTGTTGTGGTTTTTAGATTACCATTTAATATGCACACATGAAGTATGTCAAATAAGTTGAGATTGGTTCACTCACATGAACAATCGCCTTAGACACTTTGAGGTGTGTGCTGAGATGAAACACAGTGATCATATTGTGTACATGATCCAATCGTCTTGATGAGATTACAATAAGTAATCTGCATTGGTTTTTGCTATCCATAAAACCTGTTTTATAGTCAGATCGAGCTCTTGATTGGGATTGCCTAGATGAATACATATAAGAACTCATGTTAGATATTGAGGAATATCTAAACTATGATCCGTACGGTGCATTTTATTTGTAAGATTAGATATACATCCCAAAAAAAGGAGAAAACATCGTAACATGCGTTTCATACCACGTGTGCTTTAACGACCAATGAGACATGAAAAGAATTGATCCTTGCTTCTTCATTGTGTGAAACTCTGAGGCACACATATGACCTCACTTATATACTCTTATAACTTTTCACTGTTTCTCAGAATTTTATTTCGGTGTTTGCTACTTTAGCATGTTGTCAATAACTATGGTTAATTCGATTTGATGGGAAATGTCTAGGAAAGCAGTGGACTTGAAATTAAGGGATTCAAGTAGGAAATGAAGATTGTTTTATCTAACACCTCAACTTGTATTTACCAACCACACAATTGTGTTAACATTTTGAGTTTGTGATACTATTTTAAATACAACAAAGATTAGAAAGTTGAGTATATTCTTTGATTAATTGAGGGGTTAGAAATACTCGAACTGGTGTTACAAAATATGTTTGGGGTATAGCGAAAAATATAGTTCCTCTTCTAGAGTTGTTATATATCTCTAACATGTGTATAGTATTCTGTGCTCTTAAATTAATTCACTGGTCGCACCCATTTATCTTTATGAACGTTGAGATAAATATAAATGATATTATATTAGAATCAGGTCAAGCACATCATGTGCTAGTGGGAGATGTTGAAGGAAAACGGGTCGTCCATGTAAGCTGACCCAAACCGAATTGCATGAGAGTATTATTGGAGGGAGAAGTTGAGGAAGCTGAGAATATTGAATTTGAAACTCAACTTCCCACGACCCATAACTCCCATATACAACTTCCAAAACACAAAAAATATCAAATGAATGCATGAAAATTCGTATAGCAACATAGAGAGAAAAATACACGAGTGTGGTGGCTTGATTTTGAAAGTATATAATCTCTAAATTGGTTCTTGGATTGTGCCTATCAAATTCCTTCATTTGTAATCGAAATTCTAACCAAGGAGTGAACACACGGAAGTGTAGAAGACAAGCAAAACAAAGACAAGTCATTCAACCTCGTTTTTGTGATTTCTAGTAAGTTTCACTACTTGGACTTCGATTATAATCATGCAAGCAAATTTTACAAATTCAATCACTCAATACTCACATTGATATACACAAGACACGTAATATTTGCAAATTTAATGAATATATCTCACTATTAATTTACAATTTAGTGAAATAAGTTATCCAAACTTAATATTTCTTCAAATTATAGTGACAACTAATAACTAGTAGTGTTTTTATATGAATATGGTTGATGATGTGATAATTTGTATAAACACTGCTACCACATGGAAATGAAACTAGAAAACCTACACATCAGTTTATAATATATAGTCTTCTTCTAAAGCATTAAAAAATAAAATAAAATAAAAAATCGAACTAGAACAAGTTAATTTTGATCAGTTCTATCATTGCACTTGTTTCCATACATAATTTTTATTGGTATTCGATTTTGTCCAGTTCTAATTGAACCTAAACGGACATTTCCATCCTCACGATTGTGCAACACTTTTATGAAATAATGGAGTTATTGTTGAGATTTGATTTGATGAATGGACTTTTCATTAAAATTCAGTAAGTTGTTGCCGTTTAATTTAGAATTATGAAATAGATCCGTCAACTCATCTCTCGATCAGTCGAGTACAAGTTGTAACCCCTTTATCTCCCCTATTTAACAATGGCTTTGCACAGTGCATCTCCCAACCACCAAACTTAGTTCCTGGACTTTTTAAAAACTTAATTCTTCTAATCATTTCTCTTAGTTTACTTAATAAATAATGAGGATTGAATAGAACAGAACATTAAAAAGAAATTTAAAATTTTCATTTTCTATACAATATTGCCTACTGAACTCGACTTGTAAAAGATGGCGGATTAAGTGATATGACAAAATGATGAATTATTTCAAGGTCTTATTATTGGTGCACTAATGCTCATTAGAGTGTAAAATTTCAAAAAATTCCTAGTATTATTCTACTGATCTTAGCTCCTAGATTTGGCAAAAAAACGTTGTACTAACTTAATGAGTTTAGCTTGAGATACATTTAAAACCCACAAATTATGTTTCACAGAAATGGATAACAAAATATGACACATCATAATATGTTGAAACTGTTGTAAATAATATAATTATTAATGAATGACAATTATGATCCTGCAACCCTAGTTTTTATTATAATTGTATCTCTTATTCTTTCCTATAAATATGGGGCATTGGTTCTCAATATATTCTATCTACTTCTTTTCTTTTTTTTTTTCTCATTTATCTCTAGTTAGTTGAGGAAGAAGAAAAAAATTCTTTCAATTAGGAAAAGACAATAAGTTTTAGTTAAATGAGATTACAAATAAACTCTTCTTCTCTGCTTAAAGATAGGTCAATATTCTCTTAACTTTAAATTGTATTAAAAAAAGTGGTATAATTATTCGATCCGATTATATCGATTTAACCATACCAATTTATGATAGATAAATATTTATTTGAATGTAATTGTTTTTGTTCAATAATCTAGCACAATATTCCTCTAGAATATTGTATAGTATTCTTGAAAGGAAACAATCTAAATCAATATTCTAGAAAAATATTGTAGTATTGCTTGACAAGGAATATTATATTTGTTACTCCTGGAGAAACACAAATTCACCATACAATATTTAAAATTGTATTATTACACTTGAAAAGGTATATTATTTTTTCATATTATATTTTTTAAGAGAATTTGTTTCTAATTGTACTTTCCTGGAGAAACAAAATTTATAATATTAATATTCTTGAAAAATATTACGTAGATTTTGAATTAAAAAAACTTTATATTATGCTCATATTCTAGGTAAATATTACTTGTCCCAAAAGGACATGATATTATAGTTTCAATATTTCAGAAGAATGTTGACTTATTGCTCTTTAAGAAGTATAAAATAATGCATATTTATATTCTTGAAAAATATGGTATTGTGCTCCTGAAGAAGCACAAAGCTGCAAATATAGCATTCTGGTACAAAACATACTTCTAAAGAGTTCATGTTTCTAAATAATAGTTTATTATTATTATTATTATTTTATTTTTTTTTGATAAACAATAATTGCATTCATGAGAAAGTCAACGATTACAGATGACTATTAAGCCAAATAGCTTGAGACATAAAGTCTGGAAATCCCTCCCACCACATTTGAATGGACTCAACTTCCCACGCATGTCTAGCTAGTTCATGATCTAGTCTACTTACATGACATATATTCACATTCAAAAAAGAACCCAAAAGACCCCTAATATCAGCAATGATGGAGCCCCATGGAGACAGGGTAATAGACTCAGCGTCATTGAGTTGTGAAACAACTAAGAGGCAATCTGACTCAATGATTAAATGACAAATTCCCATCGACATAACGAGCTGAAGTCCTCAAAGTACCGCAAGAAACTCTATCATTTCTGGATCGACCACTTCCCATTCTCCTTTTGAGGTAGCCATTAACACATTTCTTACTTGGTCCCTTAGAATGACCCCAACCCCAGCTTTGTGCAGGTGATGAAAAGTCGCACCATCTACATTCAACTTCAAGAAATTTGCCGAAGGAGCTTTCCAACCACAAAAGCTATTCAAGGCAGGGCTTGGTTGAGTTTTGACCTCTTTAAGCAAATGCTGCATCGAGATAGCATGTTCGATGGTAGAGTTGATGTTTAAACTTTCACTTTCATAAAGCTTTTTATTTCTACACAGCCATATATTGGACGCAACAGTAAAAAACAAACCCAAAGCCTCTTTGCTGCCTACTCTTTTAATCTACATAACCACCTCAAACAAATCTTAGGTTCGGTCAACTTGGGACATTAGAGGGAGAAACCTTATCCAATAGCCAACCAAAGAAGGAAAGCTCAATAAAAAATGGTTTAGATTCTCTACACCCACATCACAAAACCCACAACCAGTTGTAACATTTATCTATGTCTAAGAAGATTAGTAGAAGTCGGTAAGATGTTTAAGCACACTCTCCAAGCAAAAATTCGAACCCTATGAGGAATGTGTAAACCCCATATAGTCTTCCATAGTTCCTTATGTGCTTGAGAATGAGATGGCTCTCCTCTACTGTTAGATTTATTAATATGTAATAATCTATATGCAGACTTCACAGAGAACATACCACTCTTCTCTTTTCCCCAAATCAGTCTGTCGGATTGAAGATCTGGACAAATGGAAATCCGTAGAATTTTATCAACTACATTTAGATTGAAGAGAGTTCTAACATTTTCCAAATCCCACCATCTCGTTTGCCTATCAATTAACTAATCAACTGTCATATCATTCATTCTTGACACAGCCTTATTAGTTGCATCTCAGCATGTTTGTGGCTCTACCCCAGGAATCCAGTAATCAAGCCACACTTTCACTGATTTTCCATCTCCTAACCTCCATCGGCAAATCTTCAAAAGAATTGATTTAGCTTCCAATATACCATACCATGTATAGGAGAGGTGACTTCCGAGCTTTGAACTTAAAAAATCTGAGTTTACGAAATACTTTGTCTTGAAGAATTTATGTATTAGAGTACCCTCCGCATTTAATAAACGCCATCCTTGCTTTGCCAACATTGCTAAGTTAAAGTCCCTCAAACTTTTAAAACCCATACCTCCTCTTACCTTCGAGTTGCACATTTTCTCCCAACTAACCCAATGTATTTTCCTTTCATCTTTTTTTGTCCCCACCAAAATCTAGCCATCATTGACTCAAGTTAGGCACACAAGTTGTTAGGAAAAAGGAAACATGACATGGAGTAAGTAGGGATAGCTGTCACAATAGCCTTAATTAAGATCTCCTTGCCACCTTGAGATAAGAGTTTTTCCTTCCAGCTTTGTAATTTTTTCCAAACACGATTTTTAATGTCTGAGAAAGCTCTTATCTTTGCCCTCCTAACCATCGATGGCAAGCCTAAATATTTTTCATAATTATTTTCATGTTGAAGATGCCACATCTCCAGAATCTGTCTTCTTTGTTGTGCTGCCACATTTTTGCTAAACACCATCGAAGTCTTTTCCATATTGATCATCTATCCCGAGGCCAACTCATAGATCTTCAACAGTGATTGCAGATTCTAGTTTTCCTGTAAGTTAGCCCTACAGAAGATCACACTATCATCTACAAAGAGGAGGTTATTTATCATAGGAGCTCCTCTATACAACCGGATGCCACTTATCTTACCCTCTTATTTGGCCTTATGCAACAGAGTAATTAAACCCTCAGTACAAAGAAGGAGTAGGGAGAAATGGGATCTCCCTGCCTTAAACCTCTTTTAGGAAAGAAAGTAGATGAAGGGTCTCCATTAATCAGTGTAGAATAAGATACTATTTTCATACAACTCATGATCAGATTGGTCACCCGATTATCAAATCCCATAGTTACCATGACATTTTCCAAGAAATCCCACTCAATCCTATCATAAGCTTTACTCATATCAAGCTCAATACACATATACCCATAATTAGACTACCATGCACAAAAGCTGATTGAGATTTAGAGATCAAATTAGGCAACATACGTTTCACCCGATTAGCGATAGTCTTGGTGATCAGTTTAAACAATACATTACATGAACTTATAGGTCGATATTCAGTAATCCTAATAGGATAAGGTTTCATTAAGACCAAAGTAATGAATGTGTGGTTTAAATGTTGGGGAAAATCACCTGTATTAAGAGCTTGAAGCACTGCTGCCATCACCTTGCTGCCAATTGTTGCCCAATGTTTCTGAAAAAATAATGGACTCATCCCATCAGGGCTAGGTGCCTTTAATGGGTCCATTTCCCTCAATGCTAGCTCAACTTCCTTTGTTGTATACCTTCTAGTTAACACTTCATTCATATTTGTAGTCACCCTTCCTCTTAAAGACTCCAAAAAAGTCATAGGGCCCCTTTGTGTATTTGCTGAGAACAGATCTGTGAAGTACTGCTTGATCAGATTATCTTTTTCCTCTCCTTCAAGCCAATTTCCATTATCATCTTTGAGTCTTGAAATATAGTTTCTCTTTCTTCTCTGTGAAGCCTTTGAGTGAAAGAAATAGGTATTGCTGTCAATGGCCTTAGACCTTTGTCGCCACATGAGTTCATCACGTTCCAGCCAAGTTTGAACATGTTTCCTCACTTCCTGCATCTGATTTGAACCCATAAGGTATGTATCTTGCATATGCTTAAGGTTGTGTTGTGCTTTATTAAGCTCAGATTGAACATTTCCAAACCTTGTTTCATTCCAGCCTTACAACTCCTTCCCACAATTAGAAATCAATTTCGTAACTTCTTCGACACTAGTTCATTGCTTCCTCATGTTCCACACTCTATCAATAATATTTTTCCATTTTTCCTCTCCCACCCACATAGCTTCAAATCTAAATATTTTATTACCCCGTTTTCTTTTCCCGTCTACACCCTCTACCTCTAACCACAGTGGAATATGATCAGAGTAAGGTGAATACCCATGTATAACAGAAGCTTGTGGAAAAGAAACACACCACTGGAGTTAGCAATAACTCTATCCAACCTTTCTAGCACACGACCATTCCCATCTCTCCAGTTACACCAAGTAAATTTATCCCCATGAAACCCTAAGTCCCTTAGTAAACAATCATCCATCATCTTCCTAAAATCATCCAATTGCTTTTCATGTCTAGGTCGACCTCCTTTTTTCTCATCATTACACAAAATCTCGTTGAAGTCCCCTAATAGAACCCAAGGACCTGAACAAGAATGGTGTAAATTACGAATTAAATTCCAGTAACAATACCTTTGAGTGGCACCTGGATGACCATAAACACCCGTCATAAAGAAACAACCTTTATTCCTACCAACATCCTTCAATACAGCATCAATATAATTACGCGAGTAGCTCTGAATGCTTAGATCTACAGAGGTTAACCATAACAGAGCCAAACCCCCACCTCTGCCCACACAATTTACCATAAAACAATTCGAAAAGCCAAGAGAAAGCCAAGAGAATACTTACATCTTTCCATTTCCTTCACAGTTAACCTTGTTTCTTGAAGGAAAAGAACTTCTGGACCTTGCTCGCTACCAGATTGCGATGAGCACGAATACCACGTGGGTTCCCAAGCCTACGGGCATTCCAGGGAGTAGCTTTACAGACTTCGGCAAGGCTGGACGCCAACCTCTATAGATTTCCTTTGAATTTTCCTTTTAGATCTACCATAGGGAGTTTCATCATCATCCTCCCCAATTTTCCCTTTCGCACTAAAGGCTAGGGATGTTTACGATCCACAGATGTTTCCAACGAGCCCCCTGATGAGGCCACTATCATGGGCAGAGCTCCTACAGTCCGAATTCATTTCCATTTTCGAGCTACCTTCCCATCTGATTTCTTAAAGACTTGGGTTGAACTAGCATTATGAATTAAAACCGACCCAAGCCTATCATTTGGATTCGTATCACCTTGAGCCTCTCTGTCACTCTTGGCCGAGTTGGCATTGTTAATCAAACCTATCCCATTTCTATTATAATAGCCCATAAACACTTGGGCCTCCTTCTCACCTTGGACATGTAATGGCGCCGTATCAACCAACTCTACATGATGCGTCATCTCCGAATCTAGAGATTCCACTGTAACAACTTCCCCCTTTTTATTCGGCGTAATTGATTTTACTTCAATCATTTCCTTAAATATCAGCTTCCCACTGTTCAGTTCTATGACTATCCCATGATTTTCGCTTTGCACTTCCGTAGCCCCCTCCTATTGCACAGGCTAAATTCCTTGATTTTCGCTATTGATTTCATGACTGTATGCTGTGCCGTAGCAACCGCTGGATGAGCTGTTGCCGGCACCGAAAATGAACCAGCCGTACTCCTGCTCTCCAAATTTGTTCTTGTTCGATTCCTTCCTCCCAAACTATTCGCTCGCAGCCAAGGACCGTAGGGAAATTTTGATATATCATCTTCTACTAAAGACGAATCCTAATGGATGCAATCCTTGAAAGAGTGTCCAATCTTGCCACAATAATAGTAATAATCGGGCAATCTCTCATAGGAGAATCGTGTCCAAAAAGGGCTTTATCCCCCTAAACAGATTTTCTTTTCCTTTGAGCAGTAGCTTTGTGACATCCACTACCACTCAAAGCAGCATATACTCTACCCAAGCGAAGCCGCCTTCATCCACATCCACCTCTTCAACACTAACAAAGGAACTGCCAATCTGAACACAAAGCTTTTCAGCCCGAGCAGAGAAAGGCAGATTATGTGCTCTCACCTAAAAAGAACTGTGCTTGAGTTGAATCTGATTAATTGGCTACTTTCCATCAATTTCACCTATCAGTAAGAAAGATTTTTAAAAAGTCCAAGGACCCTCACGTATGACCTTCCGCTTATCGTTAGCATCTTCAAATTCAATCAATATATATCATGTTGTGTTCCCGAAGAAGCACAACGTTATAATATTCTAAAAGAATATTATATGCTCATAAAGAGTATGACACTACAATTTTAATATTCCAAAAGAATATTGACTTATTGCTCTAGAATAAGCATACTTTTATATTAAATTAATATACTAAAAAAATAATCACTTGTTCTAAAATGAAACACGTCCCTCCACAAAGTAGTAAATTTTTTTTTTAATTCATGCATAGAGTTTGTAGGCACATCTGTACTCATGAATCATGATTAATAATTTATTTTACTAATACATGTACGCATATATGTTTGCGTAAATCAAAACTATTTATAATCATTATGTTTGCGTAAATTACACTCCATATCCTATGTATGTATCTGTATACATCTATTTGATTAATGAAACTAAGTCCTTGTTTGACATCCATTTTTTTCTCATTCTCATTATCATTTTTTTTCCTCTTTCTTCATTTCAACTACACATTCTATCAATAAAATAATATTACACATAAACCAAAAATATTTTCTTATTTTTTAACCACACATTCTTCCATCAATCACTATTCCAAATCAAATTCTTTACCAAAAATGGGTGTCAAACAAGGGTTAAATCATCACAGTAATGTGATTATATTAACTAAAGAGTAAATCTTTACATAATTTGTTTTTTAAATAATAATATGTTATAATGCTCCTGATGAGCATGATATCAAAATTCTAATACTCCAAAACAGTATTGATATATTGTTCTTGAAAAAATAATAGTATGATACAAAGTGTTATCGAAGTAACACATATCTAAAAAGATATATCATCTGTGTAATTTTAAGAATTTGTGTTTATCTCTGAAGGAAATCATATAATTCACGTTATGTAGACATTGATTAGTTAATCATATTTTCAAAAATTTATTATATCTTTTATTTGATTGAATAGTTTTCCAAATGACAAACATGATATTAAATTAGAAAGTCAATTATTGAATATATTATTATTTGGCATGACCAATTGAACTATAACTAGATCAACAATGATGCGAAATTGAAAATTCAAATGTACAGTCAACGAAGAACCTGGAGATTTTGTAATCCAATGAATTCCTAATAATATTTGTTGTCTCTATTATTGGTCATTAACTATGACTAGCTAAATAGGAATTGAATTCCCTATATTTCTGAGAATTAATTAGGGTGAAGCCCAGTCACAATCTACATTGACCACCTAGATATTATTTGTATCTAATAGATTTGATATATCTACTAGATGAATGCATGGTGTTTGCAACCTGAAGTTTGCGAAATTATTGCTCAAAAGTTAAATTATGAGCATAATTTTCAGATTATACAATTAAAGATGGTGTGCCTTATTAGTACTTGTGAGCTTAAATCTCAACATTTTGTTAAGTGTTACTTATGATATCAATAAATGGTTCAACAATATTAATATTAAGTGTCTCCAATTAATTTCTTAACAATTGCTAATGAGAACAAAGTATTTTCCATTTTAGTTTAGGGATTGCTATTACGCATCATGCTAACATCAAGTTCTCTATTATAATGGGCTTATGATCAAAGCATATACGTATAATTGCTCAATAGCGATGAACTAAGATGTATATTAAAGAATGCCGAGAATACAAATTTAGTTTGAACCTTTAGTAATATCTTAAATCCTAATGGGTAATTTTATAACACGGTTTGTTGACTGTCATATAATTGAATTGTTTTCTTTTCAACATTAAGGAAAAGAATTAAGAAGTTGGAAATAATGTACAAATGCATCATTACCTAAATCCTCACAAAAGACACCAGAAATTCAAAAGATAATTCATTTAGATGCATTTACTGACCAAAGAGATCAATAATATCTCACATATCAGTTTTAAATACTCCAACTTAAATTAATGTTTCTAGAGGACAATTAGTTATAAATTTATGGCACACATAAAATGTGACGATAGTCGATTCTAATACAAAAAATCTCCAAATGAAAATAAAGAATAGAATCGAAAAAGAAAAAGTTATCAATAATATTTTTGCACATGATGTACTGAATCATATAGCAATGAATCAAAATAAATACATTGAAATATGTCGATCGGAGTAATGATTGACCAAATAAAAGGAATGTAATCCTAAATTAAATTTACTAAAGAAATCTGAAATTTCTAGACTTACAGTCCGAAAATTTAAGGGCCTGCTTGGGAGTTTCGGCGTACAATTTATGAGCATTTTTTCAAGTATCGATTTTATGCATTTATGAGCGGATCGATTTTGAGTAATTTTAGTAGCGTTTTTTTTAACTATCCAACATGCGCTTGTAAGTTTATTATCCATCAGTTCTAAAAGTTTTTTAAAGAATAAAATTACACGTCCTTTAGTAAAATCTTTAGTTTATTGTTTCTTGTATGAAATTTTTTTCCTCATAAATGAAACTTTACTTATAGATAATTTTTTTACATATAAGTTAATATTTCACTTAAAAAATTAAATATAGTCAAATATTTACTTAAATTTTAAGTTAATATTTTTTACTTAGAAGTAAACTTTACAATTATAAGTAAATTTTATAATTTTAAGCAATGTTTTTACTTATAAGTAAATTTTTATATTTTATAAGTGAATTTTTATCT
>CAIGRB010171192.1:20269-33000 GCA_903798255.1 Fraxinus quadrangulata | reverse complement strand
TATTTTATAAGTAATATTTTATTTAGAAGTATTTTTTTAATTATAATGTAATTTTTACTTATAAATAACTTTTTAGTTAATATATATTTATGTGTGAGTTAGTTTTGAAGAAATTATATTGATTGGAAATAATTATTCTATAAAAGGATAAAATTAGAAGAAAATATAAGAAATGATCAAAATCCACCGATTTAGTAAGTTGAGAGAAACAGTTAAAATTATACTACACCAATTTTGGTTGGTTTAAAAATCACCCCAAATCGGTGCTCAAAAATACTAACAAGTACCAATTTTTCTAACCCCTCATAAGCAGTGTTACCCAAAATCAGTTAAAACTGGTGAAAAAAACTTCCAAGCAGGCCCTAAATGTGTATACTTATGCGAAAAAGAAATGAAAAAAATGAAGTCATAATACATAATGCATGACTCTCAACATAGTGAATTTCGCAAAGATCGTGGTAGATGAAATCATGAATTTATATTACGTTATCTTGAAAATACATAAAATTTGAAATACGTTATAGTCAACTCATATGGTATGATTATTAATCTTATCCCTAAAAACTTTGATATGCTTGGAGCATAATTCAAGTGATATTAAAGTGAAGGGGAGTAAATATACGTTATACTCTTTTTCACTTGACCAAAATTTTGTCCCATTGTGTTTTTTCCTGACAAGGTTTTTATTGAGATAATTTTTGTGGCATATTCAAAGAATAATATTTTTTTTTTCCTTTATTAGGGTTTTTTCCCATATAATTTTTCCTAATAAAGTTTTAATTAGGCATATTTTTTATGTCATGAATGTCCATGACCTAAAAGATGTTTAGTTTCAAAATAATGCTATGATATTTATAAGACTCCCGAATAGATCAATAAAAGCTATATTTCGAATCATCGTGTTACTAGTCATCAAAGGTTAATAAATATCTTGTATGAAGATTGTATTATTTGAAAGTTATAACAAGACAACATGAAATATACTTTACCAAGATAAAAATATTAAAGGCATTGACATACAAGACATGGATGGCTAGATAGAATAGTTTTCATTTATTGAAATCAAGTGAGCAGCCGTACTCTTTTTCCTTATTTCAAGTTTTGTCCCCCTGAATTTTCTTGACAATGTTTTAAGGAGCCGAATATTTTGTAATGTGTCATTTAAATGGGAGTGTAGTAAATAAAGGTTATTAGCACAAAACGTCCCTATATTTGATGTTCATTGTGCCAAACATCTTCATCTTACATTTTTTTGTATTTTCACCTTTATTTACAACTTTCATTGCAGAAATTATCATTTTCGTCAGTTTTCATCCAATTTTTCAATAAAAAAGTGTGAAATGATGAATATACCCTCATATTTAAATAAAATAGAAAAAAAAATAATTAATTGTAATTATAATTATAATCCTAATTTTTATTTACAAAAGTATAAACGAGTTTCAAATAAATTATTAAAAAAAATAATTATTTCGATCTCCTCCTTCCTTTTCCTCCTCCTTGTCTTCCACCACTACCCCCTTTTTTTTTTTTGGTTGAAATTATGTTGGAGGGCAAGGATTTAGATGGAAATGGAAACTGCCAAAATGGGTTCAATTCAAACTTGAAATGGAAAGTTAAGACAAAGAAGCTCGACCCAATAGTTGCCCAAGCAAGATCACGTCTAAAGAAGACAATTTCCATCAAAATTATGAGTCCCCTGGGTGTGGTTCACCCATGGATTTTTCACCTTATCAAGATGCTTGTAGTAATAATACATCATAGCTAGTTTGCAACTATGGCTACTGGAGTGGAATGGGATGATAATAATGCAAATTGGAAAGATTTTATGGACTTAATCTTCAGCTGATGGAGCCCGACCTTAAATCAATTTTTGAGAACATAGATGCCCCCTTCAACCGATCAAATAGATCTTCAATCCTAGGAAGGGGATACTTATTCTTCACCGTCAACTTATTTAGTTCACGATCGTCGATCACATTCTCATTGTACCATCTTTCATCATTACACAGAGTACCAATTCTTGATCGTCAACTTATTTAGTTTATGGTATGCACAACCCCATAGTACCGTCTTTCTTTTTTACAAAAGGTACCGGAGCTTCCCATGGAGATACACCTGGTCTAATGAACCCTTTGTCTAAAAGTTCTTCTAACTACATCTTCAACTCTTGTAATTCCTTTGGTACCATTCGATATGGGGCTTTAGACATAGGAATAGCTCCAGGTACCGAATCTATCGTGAATTCCACTGGTCTATCAGGCAGAGTACTCGATAGATCATCTGAAAACACGTCGGCATACTCTCGTATAATTGGCACATCATCTAATATTTTCTCTTAAGATGAGGTGCTAGTAAGACTAAAAAGATACCCATGAAATTCATGCTTCATCAAGATGCTCTCTGCCTTTAAAGCCGAGATAACGTAAGGAAGTGCCTTAATCTTCGATCTATAAAATCTGATCCCCTTTTTCTCCCGACTTTCGAAAAATTACCTCTTTCTCAAAACGTACTATTGTGACTTGATTTTCACTCAACCAATCCATACCTGAAAATAATATCAAAAGCTTTCATCTCTATAACATACAAGTCGACCTCTAAAGTCAGTCCATTAAAATTTATTTGTACCCCATTTGCTATCCAATCACAATCAATAGTTATGACATGAAGCATTAATCTTAGCTAGACATGCATTAGATATAAACGAATGAGTCGCACCAGAATCAATAAGGACATAAACAAGAATGCTAAAGACGGATAAAGTACCTACGATTATGTTCGGATTTTGGGCAGCCTCGTCGTGAGTCAAAGCAGACACCTTTGGTTTTCCTTTATTCTCTTGCTCGATTTTCTTAATCAATTGACATGAAGAAGCCACATGGCCAGGTTGGCCACACTTATAGAAAATATAATTTCCATACAAACATTCTCATCTGTGAAACTTGTTACACTTAGGTCATTAGGATAAATGATTACTAAGCTGACCAGTATGTGTCTGCTTCTTAATTTGTCCAGTATTCTTATCCTGCCACTTCTTTTTTTTTCAAAGTTATTGCGCTGTCCCTGATTTACCAATTTTACCCCCGAGTAGGTTACCATTTGAGCTGTCTTTACCACTACCTGAAAAGTGGTGAGATCGTGTGAGCTCACAATTTGCGTGATCCTGGGCGCAAGCCCCTCTCGTAATGTTTTGTCTTTATGAGCTCGGTACTTACAAGTGTGGAGTATATCGAGACAATTCATCAAACTTTCTCATACTCAGAAATTTCCATATCTCCTTGTACCAATTTTAAGAATTATGTCTGCTAATAGTCTCGCAGAGCTTGTGGGAAATACTTTTCTGTTAGCTCCATCTTGAACTAAATCCATGTTAGATTACGTTGTTCTTCCTCGGTGCATGTCCGTGATGAGGATTCCCACCAATGGCCTGCTCTTCTGATTAGCATAAACTGAGCACATAATATTTTTAGATTTACTGGACAAGAGATATGCCAGAATATCTTCTCAATAGTATGCAACCACTCTCGGCTGCCAGAAGTCTTTCCCGCCATCAAAGGTAGGGGGTCGATATTTACGAAACTGTTCTATTGTCGGAATAAGCGATGTAGCTAGGTATGTTGGTGGCATTGATGGTTCTTGGAAAATTGGTGAAGCTTGAGGTGTAGCTTGAGCGGACAAGGCCTGTTTCAGCTCATCAATCTCTCGTATTAACGCCCAATTGTCCTCGTTTGCGCCATCTTCTTATATGCCATCATAATTGCAATCTCATTTAGAGAAGTCTACGATACTTGCACAAAATAGAAAAAGGATTTACAACCCAACATCTTTTATTATTATATCAAAAGAATCCTTCAAGAAGAATACAAAATAATAAAAGATCGTCTGGCGCAAATCAATGGGAAAGCAAAAGAAATCCTACTAGACATTAACAACAACTAAACTTAATAAAATCCACTAAAATTTCACTCTTCCATTCATCATTGACATCATCGTCACTAATCCAGCCTCCATGAACCCTAGGTTTCTTAGAAGGCTGTACCTCATCATTTGAAATAGGTGGAGGTGTATCTTCATGAATCTACATCTCAATAGGTACACTATCATCCTCGGGAATTGCAAGTCGGGCCAACTCCCACTGCTCAATCAGTTCTGCATTGAAGGCTTTATAGTCAATCTCTCGAGGTAACTTAGGCACAGCAACTTCCCATAAATATTCATAAATTGATTCAATCATCTCTAGCCACTCTTTTGGCAGGGTATCAATAAGGAGGCAGGTAGACCGACAACCAGTGACCATATGGCCAAGTCGTCTAATCTTCTTCCAGCTTACAACATCTCCCAAATGTGCTGGGCCATATTTTGCACTGGATTCCACTGATACTTTTCATATTGCCTCACGATCTCATATTGACGAGGCATCAATGAACTCGTCTTCCTATAAGTTTTCTTAATCCGTACTATCTGTGTCATACCAATTATTCGAGTCCAATTAGTGGTATCTAATAAGTTTTAGTTAATTCTTGAGAACTTAAATAAACATTGAATTTGCTCACATTCTAAAAATACTTGGTACAATAATGATTATCTACAAAAAAATATTCAAACTCAAACATATACTAATATTCATACATATCATTTCAAATGTTGAATCTAGAATAATCTTTCTCATGCTCATCACATAGATACAACTATATTTATAGAACTTCTTTACCTAAAAAATGGCAGAGCGCGGCTATGGCAAGCATAATGCCCAGGATCCTCAAAAAAAGAAAAATATATATAAATTTGATCAACTTTATATCTGATACAACACTCTAAGATATGGTCTCTGCTACAAGTCTATAAACCATACTCCGATACCAAGTTGTAACACTCAAGATTCTTGAAATTCGAAATGTTACAAGAAAAAGTCTTTTTAGTTGGGACTCTTTAATGTTAACCAAAATAAATTGCAACTAATAAAATTTTTGGATTCTGAAATATATAAAAATAATGGTAGATATTTGTCCATATAAACATAGACAATTATGGTGTAATTTGATTTTGGAAAACATCACGAGGAAATTTAGCAAATACCGATTGCGCAGCAGCGGAGAGAAAAATATGTTTGGCCTAGCAAATATCAACTAAAATTTATGAAATTTTAACACATCCTATAAAACTCATATATGTACAACATATAAAAAATTGGGGTCTCAAAAATAATGTTTGAAGTACAAAAAATAGTTTTCAACTATGTTGAACACTATTTTCGAAACTGACCCGATGCATTCTACTAAAATGGACATAACTTTTTCTCTAATTACTATTTTAAGGTAATTCAAAAGAGCACTATTAGAAGACTCGTAAAACTTTCAAATCTCGCTGATTTCACTCTAAAACATGCATCGTAGTGTAAGTCATACCATTTTTAAGTAAAAGGACAGAATCTGAAAATTCAATTCAGTAGTAATAAAACTTCATGCATAATCAATCCAACATTTCTAACTTATAGTTGATATGAAATGTATATAAAACTAGACGAAATAGACAATTAATTTTTTTTATAAAAAAAGGTCATCTAAGTGTTCGTAAGAGATTTACATAATTGAAAATTTTACTAGAAAGTTAAAGAATATCTCAAATCGCAGAGCACTTGCCACTATGCCAAATCATGCCATGCCTTGAATTAACCTATAAATTTTGTAGGGATGAATATCACAAGTAATACTTAGTAAGAAACACTTAAGTAAATGATAAAAATATATATTTTCTAGAAACGTAAACTTTGGTTATTTATGTCACCTTCAATTGCAAAGCGAACCAGTCATCAAACAATCTGCTTACTCTTAGGTTTTGATAATCCTTTTCAAGTAACAAAAATCATCTTTTCATCTCTTATTTGAACCACCAAATGATGCTTCCATCATAAGTAACACAATAACACGTTTAATGCAAATCAAAAACCAATAATTTTTACTTCACTTACAAAAGTGCCACAAACATATCTTAAATACTTGGAGTTTGAATACCCCTTTTGCGTCCAATTTGAAATAAAATGCAATGTATTTTTAGCCTCTCCTTCAGAAAAATTTTCAAAGGAAGAAATAATTTTATGTATAAGTGTTATAGTTGGGGACAAAAACATGACTTTAGGGGTTGTAAAATGTTGTTGCTTATCAAACACAAAATGAAGAAGGTAATTTGCATTAATCAAAAAGGGAATAAAAACACATGTAAGTGGCATATAATTATGTGTATAAATGGGGATTTATGAGATAATGTGCATTTAAGTTTTGTAATTGAAATGACTGTTTTCTTTTCTTTTAATAATTATCATAATGGGTTTTAAATGATTGAAATGATTATGACATTTAGTGGTAAAAATTTAAATGAAATGCCTAATGGAGAAAAAAGAAAACTCAGATTGAGGGGTGAGAAGAAATTAAAATATGTGGCTAACTAGATAAAAGTTATTTGAGGGACAAAAATCATGTTTAAAGGCTATTTTAAACAATAAGTGTATCTAAATTTTTAAAATTTGAAGGACGTAACATATAGGACAATTAATATAAAATATGTTGTCACAAACATTTAAAAGAGATTCAACACCTTACAAAAAAAATATTTTAAGACAAGTGCGCGTAACTTTACTATCGTGACCTAAAACTTTAACTTGAACTCTTAGGAAGTGTCGTAGCGACGAAATAATATAATTTAAATTATTTTTCAATTTATACAAGAAAATATATTTTAAAACGAAGTACAAGATTTTTTTTTCTCTCGATCGCTATATAGTACTATGCCTTTCGCTACGCCGGTCACTCTTTCGCTGATAAACACCACCTCCAAACACTCACACTGTCCAATCAATTTACGCAAGACCTTGTCTATCACAACCCGTCCCAAATCACCCTAATGGACCCGACACGTGTCGTGCACGATGGTAGATACCAGCTAAGTGTTGAACCCACCACCAAGGCAAACTTAACATGTTTCGACTGTGACATACTTTTATAAAAATTTTGGTAAAGGTTTCCTTATAATATGACTAAAACCACCTGAAATATAATCCATTACCTCAAACATGTACATATAACTTTAAAAATGATACACTAGCTCCCTTAAAACTCAAACTATTCCAAATTCAATCGTGGTAAATCAACCTTTACTATTATTTACAATCAAAAGTCCCTAAATATACTCAAAATACTCAATATACAGCGAGTCTATGATATGGATGCACAAATTAACTTTTCTGAAAAAACACACATGTATCCAAAAAGAAATATGAATTAAATAAACTAACAAAATGAATCATACAGCAAATGACAATGTGTGTAACTCAACTCGGTGGATAGACAGGCTTCAAAGCTACTCAACTCAGCTATTACATGTTAAAGAAAAATGTAACAAAATCTATGAGCTTGTAACTCAGTGAGTGGATAGTTCGCAAATACATATACTTATTCCATTTATACATATTTACTGAAAATTTTAATTTATTTTCTTATAATTTTAAGGAATTCTAAATTCTGATAATTCCTTTTAGAATTGGGATATACTAAAATCATAAAATCCTTACTCTTATTCTGAATAATCAACCGTAAAATATATTGAATATAGAAAATCTGGTATCAACAACCATCTGAGTAAAACTGTCATTTCTATAATTTAAACTCGTATCTCTATAACGAAATAAGCTGAATTCTATATTCTGAAATAAACTGTTATCTGATATTTGCAAATCTATGAATCTACAACTGAATAAACATAATATGATATACTAAAGAGTCACACCAATAAATACCCAATGAATAGCCTTAGTCATGTACAGAGTAATCTCGATATACAAGGGAAAGTCATTCGAGTCTAATAATCTGATAATCTGGTCATACGTACGGAGAACTGCCCCAAAAGCTAATCACCATGTACACGACCCAAAGCATGTAAGTATGAAAATAGGTCCTAAAGACCTCTGACTAAAATTTGTATCATAACATCGTATAAAATCATAATACTGGTGCTAACTCAAAAATTAGACTCAAGCAGATATCTAAAAATGATAATAATTTCATAATGCTGGTGCTAAATCATAAATTAGACTCAAGCCGACATCTAAAAATTCATACAACTACATGAGTAAGTACATTAGTTGAATTCAATAAGCTAAAACCATAATCTGAAATCCATAAGTTGAACTGTAAGCTGAAAACTAATAATCCACAATATATTGGATAATCACATCAAAATATATTATATGTAATCATCTGCTAATGATCTGAAAGCTATAAAGTCATACGTACATAAAATGTCTGATCAACACTTCTGTAAAGGGTCGTAGCCCCTCAGTGCACAAAATTGAATAACATAATCATCCTCATACACGACTGTAGCCCCTCAGGGCATAATAGGTACCCTTACACACGGTCATAGCCCCTCAGTGGATAAAAGTTACCTTTACACACGGCTGTAGCCCCTCAGTATATAGGAGTTATGTACACGACTCTAGTACACGGTTGAAGCCCCTCAGTGCACTAGAGTAATATAATTACATCGGGTATTTTCTGATGGTTTCAAAATAATCTTGCTCATTTACTAATTCATCGAAAATAAGACATTTCATGTAATTAATATGCTTCTCTAAAAATTGGGAATCATTTCAACATTCATATAAAGTAAACATGATTATAAGTTTATAAATTAAAAATCTTCTTTTTGGAAAAATATGTTCTCCACTCATAGATCTATGGATGGAAATCTTGCTAAATTGACGAACATTTTCAAGCTTTCACGTCACTGCCTAAAATAACGGTATAATTACTCAAATTAAAACCTAACAATTAAATTAATACAAATCCACCACTTAATTCCTCAACTTCTATATTTATTCTGACATCTTTATTTCCACAACTTTCCTCTCTTAAATTATTTACCCACATGATCAATTCCATTAAATAATAATACTTTCATAAAATTACTATTTTATACATATAAAACCTCCATATATAATTTAATCAAATAGCTAAACTTCAATATTTATCATATAACTTCATTCAAACCTTTTAAAATCTGAAAATCAAAGGTATGACAAAAACAGTACTAAAATTCTAGATTATTGAATTGGCACCAGTTTCTGCACATTGAAAACTATCACTGAAACCATTGACAGAAATAGCATTTTGTTAATTTCAAAAATAACACACGTATATGAATTTTGCATGAAAATTGATTAAAAATACCAAAATCTAACCTCAATTCCATATCTCGGTCTAATACATCATAATCAAATGTTTCATATCATATAAACACAAGGTAATAAAAGAATAAGGGTCTATTTTACAAACCTATTTTCAAGTTTCACTTTCTTGCAAATTGATAATTGCATTCGTTCATTCGGTTGCTTCAGTAAGAAATCTGGTTAATGAATCTTTGCGCCAAAAAGTTATAATCTTGGTCATGTACATTCTTCCTCACTTATTTGTTATGCTTATTGTGACCTTAGGATGTCAAAGTGGTATTTTAACTTGCCTCTAAATCGCTTAACTGGTTTTATTATGATGTTAGATCAGAACGAAATGACAGTAAGTAACATGCTATCAACAACTATTAGGTAAATAGATCGTCTTTACATGTTCCATTTTTCATACATTATTTGTTTAACCTTCTGTACATCTCTTAGCAGGGAATATGTAGTTGGTCTAGTTGGGGAAGCAGGAAATGAGAACAGTCTAGATTTGTCAATTAATGGTGCTGTATGTTCTTCGGTGCCTTCACCATTTCAGATATCTCATCTAAAGAATTTCAACAACATGACGTGAACGTGAAATAGATACTCAAATATCGAAGTACTCATGTGGCCCTGACAATCCTCTTTATTGAGGTTGTTTAATATTTTACACAGCTTTAAGGATTTTGTTCGATTTTTCTATGCTTTACAATTGGATGCTAAAATGAATGATGTCATGTGGAGCTTGGGTTTGCATACCACCACAAGAGCACTGCCAATTACAGATTAGGTGGTGATGTCAGTGAGTGAATACTAATTTTAGGACACTTCAAGCTATGTTATTATCCTCGGTCTTCTAAATCTGCACGTATGAAATTGCAAATTATTCGATACCCCTCAATAAATGGATTTTGGTTTTGCTCATTTTAGCTTAATCCTACTCTCTAACAAGGGGACCTGTATTTGTGCAAGAATCAAATCATGAGGATCCTCTCAATCCTGATGCAGCTGCATAGTAGAGGGCTACGTGGGACAGTTTCTTCAATCGCTGTATATAGCGTTGGGAGGCAGCGTCAGTCGGTTTCTCAAATCAGTCGACATTGTAGATTATTTAAGTTGAGAAATTTGTAAATTTGGATCAACATCTATCATTCTATTCTAGTGAAACTGTGCTTTACTTTTTGTTAATTTACTTTAAGAGAGATTCAAATTTGAACTTTGATTTGAAAAGCTATATTGCAATAGANGGATGTAGAGTTTTACTTGTAAGTGGTTTGTTTATAATGAAGGAGTAATGTTATTTATTATCACTGATGATAGTCATCGTGTTTAGACTATCAAAATTGTATTTGACAAGAATTGTGAGAATTAACATAAATTTGATAAGATTAATTTCAAAATATTTATTACCATGTCAACATGAGATTATTTCTCCATTTTTTTTTGCAACTTGATTAGGTTTGGTTGTGACTTGATGCTAGTTAATTCTTGTTACAAGTTACGTACAAGGACAAAAACAAAGACTTGCCAAATTTGATTTAGATTTTATTTTTTATATCTGGAAAAAAATATTTCAAGATTCACCAACTTTAAAATTTATATGTTATTTAATAATATATTAACATTAAACTATTAAATTTATTGAATAATCAAATTTTTTGAATAAAATATTATAAAAAAATTCTCAAAATATCAAAGTAAATGCGTTTTCCATTTTTATGTTTTGAGAAACGATTTTTCAAAATGATAAAAAGAATGCATTTTCAACCATTTCAAAACAGACACTCAAAACACAAAACATAAAATGAATTCAAAACTCAAAACTCAAAACTGAAATACAAAGAGAACAACCCCTAAATAACTAAAAATTAAAAAGCCCTAAAATTGAATACGAACATCTCCTTCCCCAAACCATCTCATCTCCCAAAACCATTTGACAACAATGTTTTTATTGCCTCCCTAAACCTAAGAAATCGACACCCTTTAAGCTGTAAATCGCCGCACCCAAATCGACAATCACCTCACCCTAACTTGGAAATTGCCTTCCCCAAACCCAAAATCCCATGCAGTCGCCCCCCCTAAACCCAAAAATTACCTCCCCGAACCTACAATCGCCTCCCCAAATCCAAAATCTCATCCCCAAATCTGTTATTTCCTCCCCAAAACAAGTTCTAATTTGTACCACCAATGTAGATATTGAGCAACAATCAGTAGGTTAGAAACCATAATCTCCATTTTTTTGAAATTTTTTGTTGCAGTAGTTTAATTTTTTTGGCTCTTCCATTGCACGGTTGTATTTATTTTTGATTATATGAGTCTTAGTTCATGTATTTAGTAATACAATTATAGATGTTCAGACCAATGATGATCCGATTTCAATGACTCGGACTATGATGTATATGATGACGCCGACGATGGTATTCATTATGATCGAAACGTGACCAAATGTATCAAAATAGAAATGCATTCTGTGCAAGAGAATGAAAAAGCTTCGGAATTAGGTAGTTCTTGATATGCTTCTTCGAAGGAGTTAAACTTTGTTAGTGGTTTAGAATTGGAGGAGAATAGCGGTAGATTGAATTTTCTCGAATATATGATAAAAATGAAAAAAAGAATCCCACGTCTCAAGGCATAGTGTTTGGTTTGTTCAAAGAGTTGAAATCTTTTGCAAGGAATTATGCTGTCTTCAATCATATTGTAACTAATTTTCATGTCAAACGATAAAGATAAGAGTTCATTGCGTTCGTAAAGATGGTTGCCCATAGAAGTTGTGGGCGTCTAAGCTACAAGGTCGAGACATGATTCATATTAAAACATACAATCCCAAACATACTTATTTTAAAGTAGTTTCAAGTAAGTATGAAACATATAAATGGCTTGCCGGTTATTACTTGGATGACTTTAGAGTTGATCCTCAGTGGAAGACAACATTTCATAACTACCGTGAGATAGGATTATGGATTGCACATTAATTAGGTAGTTGCTTGGAATACTAGGGAATACACCACGGTTTTAACACAAGGGAGTGATGAAGAATAATTTGCGGTTATGGTGTTATGGTGCTGAATTAAGAAGAAGATATCCGGGTTCAACTGTGATCATGTTTCATGTAGATAATGTTTTTAAGATTATTTATATTTGTATAGAGGCATGTAAGAATGGTTTTTAAAGGTTGTAAACATTTTGTTAGTCTAGACGGATGCTTTTCAAAAGGAAATATGGTGGTGAAATGCTAGGTAGTGGCATTTGGGCTTGATGCCAATGATTGCATAAATCCAATTTCATATGCCATAGTTTAGAAAGAGAACACTAGTTCTTAGCATTGGTTTCTGATTTTGTTGTCTGAAGACCTTTCTATAGAGAACTGGTTGTCCGTGACCTTCATAAACGATAGAAAACACGACTTATTTGAATAACCCGGTGCCCTACCAATTGTAGAAGTAGGATTATTGGCAAGCAATAAGCACTTAAATAATACAATTCAAGTGTACCAACATCTTTCTCATTTCGAGGAAAAGGTGCG
>CAIGRB010171192.1:0-15986 GCA_903798255.1 Fraxinus quadrangulata | reverse complement strand
ATAAATACTTTAAAAACTTTTAAATAATTTTTAAGCAATGATCCACCGGTTCGACCAACTAGTAACTCGATGACCCAGTACCTCGATATGGTAGACATCTGCGTCTAATAACTATGGTGAAGGCATATAATTATGTGTCTGGAAATGATATAGTGCAAGTGTTTGGGTATTTCTATAAGAATTAAGCTCCTTTTACAGATAATTTTTATATTTGACAACACTGTATTGGTTGATTCAACTGTGTTTTTTGCTCAACATCCAATTAAATCTTGACAGCTAGTAATGTGTCAAAAAAATTGTCAATCAACCCTATACATGAGTACGTGCAGCAGGATTGTATCGATAATCACTTATATTTGGGGAAAATGGATGGTGTTAATATAAAAATCCACTCATGCATGCATGCACACACGAGAACCTTTCAATTTCTCAAAGCAAAATAAGTTACTTTTTCAAAATAGTTTTAAAAATTGCTTTTTATTATTCTATATATACATACAAACGTGACACGCATACAAATTTCGAAAAATCATGATTATTTCCTTGAAAATCATTTAAATTTTGTTAGCTTGTGAAATAAGCTAATTTCATGATATCTTTACCCGGTTACAAAATTCAACGGCACTAAAAGACGAATTGAATTTCTAATTCTAAAATTTGTTCAAATTTTCTTGGTCCAGGTCCAATTTTGGGTTAATTATTTGAGGATCGAGCTCAAATTGTTATGTAGCTTTCCTTATACCATTTCAAAGAGCTCAATGTTAATTTCACAATGAAATAAGAATCACGGTGACCATGAAGAACTTACAACCATCCCAAAGAGGGCTACTCGGTCACTGGTTGTGAACACTAAATTTTTTTCAGCAAATTTATTTTTTGGTCCCATTTTGGCATGTGTTTTGAGGCATTAATGTGAGTCCAAAATATGCAAATCGGATATCAATTTGAAGGTCCTAAACACGAACGCCCCCAACAACCAAAATCTATATATAAACGTATGGCTATTAATGGCATCTCAAAGCTGCCCGGTAAGGTTAAAACAGTCCATAACTTCCAGTTTATCACGTTTTGGTCCTCAACCCTAACGTTCTCATTTTTCCAATTGAGTCCCTTAATAAACCATAATTTTTTAATTGGATCCATCGCTAATTTATTTAAATCCTGATTTTCTCTTTATTTTTAAATTAAAAATTTTCGTAAGTTTTGGAAGCATTACATGCATTCTAGCTATCCTAACGAACCCTATTTACTAATTTTCGTTAGTTATATACAAATTATGGACTAAAGAAGTCTTTTTTTCTTACAAATTCAACACTCAACTTTCACATACATGTAATGTTAGTCATTCTATACAAGTATGTCAATAAAAATTAACATAATGTTGATGTTGGGTATGGTTACATATAAACTCAAACAATAACTATTAAGAGTTGGAATTACATCTTAAAATGTAAATCTTATTAATTTAAGAGACGTAATACAAATCACTACACATTGGTTGATATTTTTTATGCTTGATCAATACGGAATTTTACTCTTAACATTTTTTCACAAGATAATTACTCGTTTGAGTACATCAATATTAAAATTCAATTTCTCGTTTGAGGTTTAGACTAACCAAATTACTTGTTTGAGCTCGACGAACTCTTAATACAACTTATGGATTCACTTTTTATAAAAAGTAAACCTTGTTAAAATGAATAACCAAAATCCTTATATCTTAATTCGTCAAACCTGACTGAACGTGGAAGAGAAAAAACCATTCAACGGCCATTTAATAGTCTTTCTATCCTCAACAACCAGTTTCTCGGAAATTCCTCCAAAAACATTTATGGTAATGTTTCATAACGATATCTAATAGCACTGAATATTATTATAAAATAAGTTAAAGTCTGGTTCATTATTTGTTGTTGTGTATCACATATTGTTTGATTTTGCAAATGTACGATATCGCCGAACTCATAGTAAACTGAACCTAAAGAATCCAGATTATGATACTCACGAAGAACTTATTACTTAACTTAAATCCTAAAATTTGTTTGAATCAAGACTTGAAGAGAGACAGTAAATTGTTGTTTTATATTCTAATTCCGAAACTACTATTAAACTGTAATCGGTCAACTAATTGGCAAGTTGATTTAAACATTAAACAATGGAAACAAAGATTAAAACTTACGCTTTCACCTTAAGTATCCACTTGATTTATCATACAAATTTATGGAAGACATTCATAGAGTGTAACCGACTAACTTCTCTAAAATAATTAAAAACATCTCTCAAGAAAATTCAATTCTACCTAATTAAATAAACTCACTATATTTTTATATGAATTTAAACCTAATTCAGTTCATTATTAAACTACCAAAAAATCCATGCAACGATTGCAATAATTTTAGGAGTATATATCTAACCGCAAGTTAAATTACCAGATTTTAATATTTGGTTTAAACAATTGATTCACCTCTCGACTTATAAACGTTCACAAATTAATTAATAATCCGTGAAAAAATTGTTTGGATCAAGCACAATAATCAAAATAATATAAATCAATAAATAAAAATCATGTCTTCAATAATCAAAATCAAAGGCTTGGCTTAAAGCTAGATCTTTCATCCTAACTACAAATTTACCGAAAAACTTCATAATCAAACCAGAGAAATAGAAATTAATATATTAGTACATCCCCGAATTTTCAAAGAAAAATCAGTCTAGCGCCAGGGTTGAAATCTCCTTACATTGTGTGATTGTAACTTATAAGGTTCTGGGAATGTGATTGTCAATAACAAATCTATGATATTCTTTTTTGGTGTGTATCATGCCTCATAATACCTTTTATTGCTTCATGTTTGCACGTATCCCTCCTTCTCTGAAAAGAGGAAATCCTTGATACACTATTCAATTTTGTGGTTGAATATAGTGAAGAAGAATTGTTTTTTCATTCCAACTGTAACAATTTGTATACCCAAACACGTAATCAAGAGAACAAGATTTGTCGATGGAACATGTGGTTTTAATAGAGATGAAAGAACATAACACTTCACACATTGTCCAAAAGAATCCATGATAAGGTAATATACTTGATGGGGCATCATTCTTGTATCATAAAATTGATCATTCTGTTTTGAAATGAAATGAATATTCATGGCCTTAAGAAACTTCATCTTGGTGAATGTTATAAATATGCGGATGAAGCAGGAAATTTCCCCTATAAAATTTCCTACGATGAACTTATTGTTGTTCCACTTTTTGAGTTATCTGGCTTTCCTAATAGATACCAAATATCTATCTAAGGATTGGAAGTTCCTTCTTGGCAAATTATTTCAACTTCAATAAATGTTTGATTTTTAGTATGGATTCGAAAACTTCATGGTGGACCCTATCTAGCAATTCAAAATGAAGAAGGCTAGAAGCTTTTGCCTTTGCTATGTTCATTTCCACTTATGTTTTCCAATATTGTTTTTGTATGGTGATTATGTTAGTACAAAACACTTTTTCGATGGTAGAGCGGATTCACTATGGACTTTACACAATTTGAATGAAGGTTTGTTTCTTTTTTAAAGTGTTAAGAAGCGTACTTTTTAGTAAATTTGTCTTCGCAATACATCTTGCTGTTTTATTTTTATAGGTGAGCTTGATAGTTTTGAAGAAAATTGGAAAATCATTGCTGAGAAAATTTACCTAGATGGAACAATGGTTTCAATTTACTTAAGAATGCAGGCTGGTTACTTCAATAACTACTTTCTTGAGTTCTTTTTATTCTTATTTCTTTCTACTTAGTCTTTTAATCGTCTTCTGTCTTTTCCTCTGATTTGACATATTTATTCTGATAACTAAGATTGCATAGTTCTCTGTCCATATTTGTTATCTTACACCTGTGAACAATAAGTAACTTTTTCAAGTTAAAGCGAAACACTTGTAGGAGGCAATGAAACACAAGTGCTTTGAGAGTACAGATGGTAATAATATGGGCAACATTTACGTGGTTTTTTAGTATATGGACCATGATTTCACTNTTAAAGCGAAACACTTGTAGGAGGCAATGAAACACAAGTGCTTTGAGAGTACAGATGGTAATAATATGGGCAACATTTACGTGGTTTTTTAGTATATGGACCATGATTTCACTGGCCGCGTCGATTGTCCTGGATTGAAATTTTCGATCCCACATATTAAAGTATTGTAAACTTACCCTACATACGCACATGTCAAAGGTTAATCATATTCAATATCAATCCCCTACAATGTTTGCTAAAAATGTTCATTTCCAGTATTTTATGAAGCAACTACTTACTTGTTTTCATTACTGTCACGTCAATCATGTGCTTTACAAATACATCAAAGGTGGTTTTGGTTCCATTTCCTGCTTATTTAATTTTTACTCTGTGGAAGTGTAGAGCTAATCTCTGAGATAACATTTTGCTCTCTTCAATCTTCTCATAGATAATGAAGGAAATCTGAAGCTTGCTGATTTTGGACTAGCATGATCATTTTCAAGTGACCATAATGCTAATCTTACGAATCGTGTCATTACTTTGTGCTACAAGTAAATTTTTATCCATCCTACCCTATCTTTACATGAGCGTAATAATTTGATGGATGTGTAGTATATATAGATTTATTAATTACTTGGTATATGTTATTGATATTTAATTGTGTAGATTCGTCATCGACAATGCTATTTTGTCACTTATTGTTCTTTCTTAAAATAAAAATGATACTTCTCTCTTAAAGGTTGTTCATGCTTTTGATTTTCTTACTCATTATTGTTGGAATCGATTTAATATTTCAATTAATCAGGACTCTTTCTGTTGTCTAAAATCAGTTACTTCACTGAAATTAGATATTCATTCTTTATTTTTGTCTTCTTTTCTTTTCTATTCATAATCAAGTGAATATCTTTTCTTAATTTTAATGTTCTACCAGCATGTAACGTCGAAGGAGACAAGTACTTTGGTGCTAAAGCAACTATAAATGTATGGGAACCTGAAATACAGTAGCCTAATAAATTCAGCTTGTCCCATATTTGGTTATTGAGATGTTCATTTGGTGAAGATCTCAATAGGCTTTAAGATAGCGGCATGTATATTTTTCCTAAATTATTGGTTAATCATAATTTGTTGCATTCCTTTCATTGATTAGAATGAATATTATTTCAATATATTTGCATATATACTGATAGCATGGTGCTTGTTGTGTCGTGGAAGATTTTACCTTTTTTCTTTTTTTTATTTTTGGTTCGGATTTTAAAAGAAGAAATGAGAAATTTAACTTTGAATTACATAGCGGTCGATGTTGTATATATATTAGCCACATTGATTTTTCTTTTTGTACTTTGAATCATTCTTATTTCCTTACCTTTCACTTGTTCACTATAGTTTGTTAATTATTTTTTAAAATACCAACTATTCTCGTGGAGGGGACAAGAAATGTAATGTTGCCCGAGATTTCTATTTCTTAGTTCATTGTGAGGGTTTTTATGCTAGAGTTACTCTTTTTTTTTTCCCTTTTCCTTTTCAAATGTACAAACGAGCATGTAATTCACGAGAAATCAACACATTTAACACACCAACATTACTTTCTTAATAGCTAGCCCCGTGCATTGTACGGGCAAAAGACTAGTAATTTTAAAAAGTGACATAAATGTACATGGGTATTTGGAAGTTGTGACTTGATTTCAAGGAGACAGCGTATTTAGCGTATGAGAATTGAATCTGGTTGCAAAAT
The DNA here is from genome assembly GCA_903798255.1 of Fraxinus quadrangulata. Taxonomy (NCBI): domain Eukaryota; kingdom Viridiplantae; phylum Streptophyta; class Magnoliopsida; order Lamiales; family Oleaceae; genus Fraxinus; species Fraxinus quadrangulata. The sequence goes on along the minus strand of CAIGRB010171192.1, from coordinate 10,262 downwards.
ATTGAATCAATCTTACAACTATACTGCAAATTGTGCATATACATACTTAGCCTTCAAATTCGGGATTAATTTAATAAACTATTATTATTATTATTATTATTATTTGATAATAGAGCTCTTGTTTGATCTCTATTATTTTTAAAATATATTTTTCTCTATTTTAATTTCAGCCACACATTTTTCAACAAAATAATGTTATACGCAAACCAAAATATTTTCTTATTTTTTAATCACACATACTCTATCAATATTGAAAATACTATTCCACAATGCATTTTGATAATAGTAGGAAAAAAAAAAACCTACATACATATTTAACACCTAATGTTTAAATAAAATTTGTAAGGATCTGAGTAATGATTTGAAATCTTAAAACTATAATTTGTAAGAATGTGTGTGAATGCATGAGACATATTCTAACTTGCTATCTTGTCCAAAATTCAACTGATGGTCAAATATACTCAAATCAATTTCCAACTTTGGCTACCCCAAGCCCAGTGCGATTTGATAGTTTTAAAAATGTGAAAATTAGACACCATACTTAGTATTTTTCCCAAATTGAAATTTATTGATTTTTAAAATGTTAGAGATGTATGCTGTAATTTTAATGTACGACTTTTTAATGAAAAAATAAAAAAAGAATATAGCACTTTAAGTTCATGTGTGGTGGAGATTAAAATCAGATTTTTAGTAGATTTTAAAAAAAGTTGATGAAATGTGTGGTTAAAAAGTTGTGGGACCCATAAAATATATAGTTGAAATAAATTATTAATTTTGACTTAAATTTAAATTTAAATTTTAATCGATATCAAACATGGACTAAATAAGTTTACGATAAGAAGTTAAAGAATTAATCCACTTGTACGTGACCACATGGCCAGTGTCCCCCTGGAATGGGCCCGAGGTTAATATGTAACTGTTTTAATCTTTTAGACGTTTACAGTATTTTTCAACTATTTTTTTAGCAACTTTATGTTTTCAAGTATCCTTAGACAATAAGGAAAAGTCTGACAGAAAAATAAAAAATAAAAAGAAATTCCAAAGGCAGTAATCATTTTATAAAAGCTCAAAAGTGTGTGTGTGGCCCCAAGTTGTACCTCTCTCCATATGGCAAAAGTAATTATTGTCCAATTTAAAAAAAAAAAAAAAAGAGGAGACTAAACTATTGAAGCTCAAAATGATATTCAAGGTTTCTTTTAATTTATATTGATGGAAAATGAATTTATAAATTGACAAAAAAAATACTAAGACATTTCCCATATAACATTATTATGTTAAACAAAAATATTAAGTTATAATGTACCTAATAAAATTGTGATCATTTTCAAGTTCAACCATCAACCCAAATTTCCATTTGTTAGGTTAGCCATTCACTCAGACATAACTACACAACAAACTTGCAAGTTGAATTTTTAATTTCTATTACATTATAATTTCATTCATTGACATTGAACAAATTCATTTTTAATAATTGACAGATTTTTGCTTTTCTGAGTACTCAATTCAGAATTTCCTCAATTTAAAAAGAGAAAAGGAAAAGAAAAAGACAAAGGAGGGAAAAAATTAATAATAATAATAATAAAGAAAAAGCTATCCCACTGTACTACTACCACCACTACAAATCCCACCCAGAGACACCCCCGAGAATCTACAAAGTCCACCATCGGCCGGCGATGCATCTTCTTCAATCTCCGCCGGAGGCAGAACCCTTCCTTCGGCAAACAAATTCCGGCCATTCTGCGTCTGTTCTTGAACAATCCCTTCCTCAAGTTCCGCAACAGCGCCGCCACCACCACCACCACCCAAGAAAACGCCATCCCCAAACCTCCTTTCCACCTCCAAATATTCCCCAAGAGACGCCCGCCGACAGTCATAATCATCCCTGCATAGCCTCCACCATCTCCTTCTTTGCCGCCGAAGCCGCTGCTCCTCCGTCCCCATCGCTCCCCGAGCTCGACCCTTTTTGGGTGTCTTGGTTTTCCGGCCGGCGTGTGCGGCGGAGACCGAATTCTCCGACTGTTGGTTCTGGGAGGAGGAAGCCCTGAATGTGACGGCCTGCATGGTGACCCCCATAAGGGTGCCAAGTGTGGTGCTTCTGTCATGGAAAAATGAACCTGTAGACTGCAATTATTCACACCAAAAAAACCCAAATGTAAATAAATTGTTAGCATGAAAAATTGAGGATGTGGGATAAAGAAAATTGCACCTCAGTGTCAAGATCAGAAGAAGAAATGGAGGAATGTGTGGGGGAGGAAGCCACCAGATCATTTGCTGGATCCATCTCTCTCTGCTTATGAAATTATCTCTGAGTTTTGAGGGTGAGATTTGTTGGTGGAATTCTTGTAATTTTGAGTGATTTGTGATTTGGAACTGTTGAGATTTGAGGATGGCTGCTTATAAGTAGTACTACTATGCTCAGCCAAACATGAGCTTTCGTGTTCTTCTTTGAGTTTGCAGGAGGAGTACTCGTAAATGAGTGTTTGTCCCGTGGGTGGATGGTATTGCACTGTGCAATCACGCCTCTTGGTGATAAGAGAGGACTAAAAAGTTTTTGACTTTATTTATTTATTTATCATTTTTCCATTTATCCTCCACTTAGTAAAATTGCATGACAAGTAAGGGATTGTTCACTTTATCGTTTTCAAATTATTTTTTATTTTCGATTTTTAAAATAATGAAAATGCGTTCCTTTTTTTACTTTTGAAAACAAATTTTTGAAAATGGAAAAAAAAAAAAATTGTACTGAAAATAAAAAAATGTCCAAAAGCACGTTTTGAGAATTTTGAAGCCAAAACACTGTTATTTTTAGAAAGCACGGGAAATGAATTCTCTGCCTTATCCTCTCTCTCCCCCGTAACATAGGGCTTGCACTGGTATTCCTTTTCCCATCTCATAAACCCATAATCCAAAGCTACCACTAGTTTTCCATTTCCGATCTCACAAACCTACAATCCAAAATTTAGCGGAGCTCGTGTTTCCAAATCTGCGGGTAATCTACTGGCTCTTTGAATCAGGTTTCACCTCTGGTTCTTTGCTTGGTATTCTATATCATATTCTTCAATCGGGTTTCACCTCTGGTTTTTTAATTTGTTGTGTGTAAAATAATTTGATTCATGATGTGGAGGTGGAATTTCTGTGGTGGATTGGATAATTGTGGGGATGGTGAATTTGCAGGGGTTATAGATGATGGCGATGGAGGTGACTTTATCGGTGACTTAGTTGATGAAGATGGTGGTGAACTTGCAGGGGCACTGGATAGTGGAGGTGGTGAGCTAGCTGGAGGATTAGTCGCAGGTGGGGACGGTGAGCTAGCTGGTAGGTTAGACAGAGGTGGAGGTGAACTTGAAGGAGGGATAGATGGTGGTAGAGGACTCCAAATTTTTAATGTAGTCAAGAATATATAGACACAATATATATCATATATGTACAAATCATGTTTATATATATATATATTCAGGGCATCAATTAGCAAATTGATTAGCTTCAAATCAAGAGTAAAACCTGTGTCCCAAACCAAAAACAAAGATTCTCTCCAAGTTTTCCTCCACTAATGCTTGTACTTCCCTACTCTCAATATCCCTCTTATTAATCAAGCTGCTGCGGCTTCTAGAGGATAAAAGCAGTTGCTGTGGCTGAGGAGAGGTGATGTGGCGACTTTGAATGATAAGAATGGGGTTTTGGAAGTGCGGAGGAAGAAGAAGAGGTTGTTGATGAGTGATTAGGGGGTGGTTAAGTGTTGCTGTTCGGATTCAGTTGTTCTGATTCGGATGGCTACGGGATACCAAAATGGATATGAAAAATAGACCACAATACCAATTTAAGTAATCAAATATGTCTCTTAAACTATGTTTGAAATGGTAGATATGAAAAATTCCTATAGTGAAAACAACAAACCCAAGCAATATGCTTCTTATTGAGGAATTTGGACTTTTTATAATAATTATAAGAGTCAATGCCATTGAATTATAGTCAAATCAATTTAATTCAAATTCTTCTGCCAAACTAAGATAAGGTGTTAGTTACAACTTGCTACTTGTACGCAGTTATAGCCATGCTTTAAATACCCTTTTGCTTCAACTGGGTGCCTTCCGTTTCCCATTGTGCTCAATTATGTGAAGCTATTTATATGGCTTTGTGTATTGGAATTTGGATGAAGATAGAATTTTAAGTAGACAACAATTGCAAGCATCTATAACCACCCTGGAATAACAATTAATACCGATCAATTTTGTAGGGTGGTATAATAGAGGGATAACACTTGTTGATACCATTTTATATGAAACATGTAAATGACCAGTTTCATAGCAATTACTGTTCCTTATATAAAATCACTTGTGCATCCAAAATTGTCGCTGCAGTCATGTTTCTATGTAGTTTGAATTTGTTACTTGCTTATGTAAGTGATTTCCTTATGTTTTTAGTACCTTTATCTTTTAGTTAGAGGTTGGATAGTGTTATTTTTACTTAAAGTTGATGTAGGATTGACATGTGCCTATAGAAGAACTTATTCATTTCATGATTATTTGATTTATATTGAATATAGAACATGAGTGGTCACCGAGTTAGGAATAAGGAACCAATGTCGTGGTCGGATGAGAATGAACACGCTTTTATTGAAATTCTTTACGAGAAACTGAAATCAAATGTATTGCAATGTTCTACATTCACGAAGGACGAATGTGGCAGAATCAATGAANCGGATGAAAATGAACACGCTTTTATCGAAATTCTGTACAAAAAAGTGAAATCAAACACATTACAATGTTCTACATTCACGAAAGACGAATGGGGGATAATCAATGAAACCATGGTAGCTTCAACAAAAATGGACGTAGCATAGATAGATTAAAGGGAAAGTGGAACCGCTTGGGTAAGATTCATCGCATGTTCTCCGAACTTTTGGGACATGCAGGTGTTACATGGGATCCAAATACCAACAAAGTAATACTGGAGAGGAAGTTTGGCAACAGTTTTATACGGTATATATATTTATTAAAGAATATTTTCATCATTAGTTTTTTATCTTATCAATTGTCCCCCTTTTCTAATGTGGCTTTTTTTTTTTAATATAGATTAACAAGTCGAATTATAAACTATTCAAAAGGGAAGGATATGGACACACAAGGGATCAAATTGCTACACACATGTGAAATGACTACTCAAGACGTCGTACATGATTCCGTGGATTTATTTTATATTTTGTTTAGTATCTACTTGTTTTGTCACGACACATGAACTTCTAATCGTATTGATGAACTGTTTTGCCAAATTTAATTTAAGTTGTGTTTTTATATCTGGAAAAAAATATTTCAAGATTCAACAATTTCACAATTTATATGTTATTTAATACTATATTCACATTAAAGTATTAAAATTTATTGAATAATCAAATTTCTTAAATAAATTATTATAAAAAAAAGTTCTCAAAACTTCAAAGTAAACGCATTTTCCACTTTTCTGTTTTAAGAAACAGTTTTCCAGAATGACAAAAAGAAATTATTTCAACAATTTCAAAATAGACATACAAAATACAAAACTGAAAATGCATTCAAAACATAAAACTAAAAATTAAACACGAAGAGAACAACCCTTAAGTTTCTTTAGTACTAAAGAGTCACTTTCTCCCTCAGGTTCTTACTGGATTCTAGTCATGTTCACTATGTTGGTTTGTGAATTAAGCCCTTGTTTGAACTCCATTTTTCAATAATACATTTTTCTCCAAATTTATTTTCAACTACATATTTTTGTAATAAAATAATTTTATATGTAAATCTAATTTTTTTTCTACTTTTCAACTACAAATTCTTCATAAAATCACTATTCTAAAGTCCATTTTTACAAATAATGGGGCTCAAACAAGGGCTTAAGATTATGTAATGATGATGTAAAACATACTTGCACGCTTTTTACCAAGTTCTAAAGTTTAGAACTTACTTGAAATCCAAAAACTGGAGGTTGAATCACTTACCTTTGTTGCTAGCTTATTGTACTACCAAGCACTCTTTTTTTTGGTCAGAAATTTCGATCACAATGGAATGCGTTTGATATCCACAATTCAAGAACCGATTATGAGATCTTAATCTTGCAAAATCAAGTTGCTCAACTTTGTGTGTTTTTCTCTATATGTTTATATCTGAATTTGCATTCATGTGTGATGGTTTTAGAGGGTTTGGAGTTATTTAGAAGTTGTAAGTAGTGGAGATTCAAATTTGAACCTCAATTACCTCAACTTTTCCTTCCAAACCACTCTCATGCAATTCGGGTTAGGTTAGCCCACATACGTGACCCGTTTAATACCAACATTTCCCACCAGTATAAAATGGGTTTGACCCGATTCTAATATAATATCAATTATATCTATCTTAAGATCTCCAAGTTCATACTGGTAAATTGATCGTGCGACCAATGAGTTCATTTAAGAGCACACAATACCACCTATTAGGGATATATAGAAGCTCTACAAGAGAAAATACATTTCTCGTTATACCCAAACATATTTTGTAATACTAGTTCAAATATTTTTGACCCCTAAAAAATCAAATAATGTATTCAATATCCTCATCTATACTTTGTATTCACAATCGTGTTACAAAATCTAAAAAGGTTAACACAATCGTTCGGCCGATGAATACAAGCTCAGGTGTTAGACAAAACGGTTTCATTTCCTACTTGAATCCCTTAATTTCAAGTCAGCTACTTTCTAGACATATCCCATCAAATTGAATCAATCATAGTTATTGGCAATATGTTAAAGTAGCAATTTCGAAATAAAATTTTGAGAAACGGTCAAAAGTCATAAAGGTATATAAGTGAGGTCATATGTGACTCTGAGACTCATACAATGAAGAAAGATCCATTCTTTTATTTTTCATTGATTGTTAAAACATGTGTTATGAAATATGTGTTACAATATTTTCTCCCTTTCTTATAGCGTATGTCTCATTTTACAAATTAAATACACTGTACAGATCTTAGTTAAGATATTTCTCGATATCTAACATGAGTTCTCCTATATTTATTCATCTAGGAAATCCTAATCGAGAACTCGATCTATCTATAAAACAGGTCTAAAGGATAGCAAAGTCTTCTTTTATTTATTGTAATCTCATCTCGATATCTCATCAAGGCACATGGATCGTGTACAAAATATGATCACGCTATCTCATTTCAGCACACCATAAAGTGTCTGAGGTGATTGTTTTTGTAAGTGAACCAATCTCAACATGTTTGACATATTTTGTGTGTTCATATTGAAAAACGCAAGTTCGACCTTAACACCTAGAGGGGGGGTGAATAGGTGCAATATGCGGAATTAAAATCTTATTAACTAATTAGAAACAAGTCACCAATTAATTATCTCTAGATGATTAATCATGCAATCAATTTAATCCTAATTTTAAATACCACAGATCATACATTCATAATATAAACCAGTACACAAACAACGGTATGATCACAGATAAACCCGACTGGGAAAACTCATGGCGCTTTGCCAGTCAATCCACTATAAACGATTCAAGATTTAAAGTCTGCCAGACTAGACGACGACAAGTACTATCGTATCTTCTGACTACAATTCGACAGATCTCCTGAATTATGTGCTCCCCTGCACAAATTCCAGCTCCAATAACCAACGCTATCCTGGAACTTAGCTATCTTGCAGCAACCCCTAACTTGGTAGAATCGCATATCTCATATAGATCATGAAGAACAATCCGTTCTTCACAAACTGGAACTCCAGTCGCCTTCCTCGATCTTCAGCACCCCTGACAGGTATGTTGGAAGTTTTGGTTTGGTATTTGGATTATTCTCTCGATGTTTTTCTCACCAAAATTCAGTAATATGGTGGATTCACTCTCTAGACTTTTTCTCTCAATATTCAACTTAGAAAAACGGGCAAGTGAGTTCTGATATTTATATGTAGGTCAAGAAACGAATGGGCCGGGTAAAAAACCTTGAAATCACGAAATAAATTTTTTTCGAATAGCACTGTCGCTCGAACGAGGGTCCAGAGACAGTCGAGTGACAACCTGTTGCTAGAGCGAATGAGGGACAACAGTCTAGCGACGATATTTCTGCTTTTGTAGCTCGAGCCAACCCCTGACGACAATTCAGGGAAAATTCGCGTCATTTTCCTCCTTGTTCCAAACTCGAAACTCTAGATCTACTAACTAACTTTTGAACAAATTGAACATTACTCCTTGAACTTTTACAACCTATCCAATTAAGCCCGTTCGTTCACAAAATTTGCCAATTACATAAATCAGCTAAAACCTAACACATATAAAACAATAATCTAGTAATTATAACAAAAGATTACTCTTATCGTATGAACTCAAAAAAATATTCAGTAATGGACTTATATTAAAAGTTTATATAGTACATAATTCAGATTCTACGTAATCCCAGATATTAACATGAGTTACAAATACATCTCTATGTGTAGGTTTAGTAAATGGACCAGCTACCATTTGGTGTGTAAAAATATATTACAAATTCACTTCTTTTTTTCCTATGATATCTCGTACAAAATTATATTTTATATTAATATGTTTGATTCTACTATGATACTTGGGATCTCTTTTATATGCAATAGCTACCTGACTATCACAGTAAATAAATATAGGTATCACGTCACCATTAAATAGGGATGGAAATTCGACTCGTCGACTCGAATGGCCCGTGGCTCAGATCGAATAAAGCGTGAGTCAGCTAGACTTGTGACCTATGTCCACCTAGCCTCATTTTCGAGCAAAGGCCCTAGCTTGAGCTGACCAAAGTGGATGTACGAGCCACTCCGGACCGGCTCATGTGACAGGCCAAAAATGGCTACTGTAGCTGCCTTTTGCAGCTTGCCAAGCAATTGCTCATTCATGCAGCTACACAAGGCAATTGTTGTACTACTTTCTGTCTCTTGCAGCTACCTGCATGTCCAAACAACTGTTTGCTCATGCAGGGAGCATGCAGCTACCTTCTTATAGCTACCGACAGTTACACTACTGGAATTTGAATTTCGAATTTTGTAAAACGAGCCAATTCTTTTTTACCTATAAATAGGAAGGTTAAATTTTGGATTTGAGATAAACTTCACTCAGCAATATTTAATTTACAGTATTCTATTTTTCAATAATACTCTCCAACTTCTTTGCTTCGATATTCAATTTCTTTTGCTATAATTTTTCAATTTTAAGTGTTGCAAATTTCTTAGATATTAATGGATTTTACTAGTGATGAGGTAACCAATTTAAGGATAGTTCGAGTGCTCCATCTTACTACGATGCATCTGAAAATGTTCAAATTGACTTTTGGAGGATTCTAAGAGGAAGAAGTACTCAAAACTAATTTGGAATATTATGATTGGTCTATTGCATTTTATGTGAAGAGATTCTTAAAACCCTTTGTTGTTACCAAAAACACATGCAGCGATGTTTATTACCTGTTTTACCCTACATCTTTACTTGTTTTATAACACTTTTTCTACATTGCACAAACGTTTAATAAATATATGACTATGCCAATTTGTTGACATATTCTTTTTTGTGGAGTTAAAATTTCGGAAATATTGGAAAGAATTGCCCTCTTTATTTCTTTTAGCATCGGTGAGGGACTATCGAGTTAATTTAACTGGCATAAAAACTATTATAGATATAGATTTTCAAATTACATGAATGCTAAATTATCACATGTATATATAGAATCTTCATTATGTGAAATGTATAACTATTATGCCGAAAATGAAAGTCATAGCAGTTCTAGCTCGCAAAGTACATTTTCAAGAAATGCTACAAAGAATTTTGATGATATATGGAATTTTTTGAAAAGCAATACAAGTGCTCTCTCATTTAGGTCTAGTTCATCCATATCTAGAGTAATAGATGTTTGTAGTACAGATATTGAAATTTCCTCTGAATTAACTAGGTATATGTGTGTGGATGTTCATTGTATGTTACAACCAAAAGGATTAGATGAATTTGTTCTTCTATCATGATGGAGGTGTAATGAAAGACGGTATCCAATCGTATCAAAAATTTCATGTGATCTACTAACACCTCCGATGTTTACAGTAATATTGGAGACTACATTTAGTTTAGTTGATAGGAATTTATCAGACGAACGATCAATACTAAAAGAAAACATGTTGGAGGCTCTAATATGTTTGAAGGATTGTGAATATGCATAATTAAGTCTTCAAAGACAAGTTCACAGTATAGTGGTCGAGAAATTATAGTAGATCTAAGGATAGGATATTGTAAGTTTTTAAA
>CAIGRB010171153.1:7891-23514 GCA_903798255.1 Fraxinus quadrangulata | reverse complement strand
CATCTGAGCTACAAGAAACTTATGAAAGTAAAGGAAATTGCCAGGTATATAATTGAAACCTTTATTCATCGTAAAAAAAAAAAAAGAAAAAAAAAACCTCTTCCGACGGATCCAGCACGGGCGGCCGCCCCGGCTCGCCGGGTGCTGGGTCCGCCACTGTCGATAGGGTAGATCAGCATGAGCTTATTCCAACTACAAGATAACTTTAGAAATGTTGAAAGAAAAAACGGTTGGAGATGAGATTTTTTTAAAAAAAGGTTGGAGACATTTGCAATAATTTATCAAAAAAATAAACAATCACGAACAAAGGTGACTTAAAAAATTTGAAGGCTTTAGGCATAATTACTAAAAGGGTCTGAATAATAATTTAAAACTAAAGAAGCAAATGATCACTAACGAATGCTTTTAGTGGTATTCAATAATATGATATTTGGTGATTTTGATTGAAAACCATATTTATTGGTGATTCATGCAGAATTATAGTAACGATAATGTTCGTAAGCATCAACACACCTTTCTCAGCAATTGTCGTGGACAACGTCGTCAATTATGTTGTGGGGGAATTACCAACAATGCTCCAATGATTGACGAGAAACTGAGGGTGTTAACAATTTTGATAGAAATCAATATGTTTTGATGAACACAGAATTACATACTAGTGATATCGTTGGTGTTGAGAATCGGACCAAATACTTAAGACAAGAATGATATGAGTAATATGAAAATAATGGATCATAAAGAAAATAAGATTTACGTGGAAACTTAAATCCGGGAAAACCGCAGGCAGAGATGGAGAATTCACTATAATTAATGATAATGAGTTACAAAGAATTTTTTTTGGACCATTAACTAATTGGACAATTGGTCAATTTTGATATGTGTTGTACACTAAATATTTATAACCAAAGAATTTCTAACATACTAGGAGAATTAATACATGAAGAGCTTAATATAAGTTAATGTCCTCATACAATGGGTAAAACCAATAATAGAGAATGTGAGATGAAATAGGAGTTATTCACCTTGAACTCCTTCAAGATATCTTCAAATCTCCTATCAACTCCCAATACTCATCCCACTATATTTTCAATGAAATAATTAACAAGAGTTCGGGTCATAACCCAATTCTAACAAAGTCCACCTTAACACGAATTCCATTGTAAGAAATAAAATTTAACTATTCAACTCAAAAAAATCTCCAAACAAAATACTCCACCAAATTACTTCACCTTTTCCACCATGCCCCTTCGGGCATACTCCACAACTGTAAACATAATCCAAGCCCTGTATACCAGACCTTGTTTGTTAAACCTGTTTGAATCATCCCATTTATTACTAACTCCAGCCGAGTCATCAAACCTGCTCAAATCACCACGAGCACTTCCAACTTCACCTAAGTTTTCAAATCTGTTCGAATCACCACGAATAACATGATCAATAAGATCACAACTAGCTCCACCTGAGCTACTTGAAAGTTCTTCAATATCATTGCTCGAATCACCATGAGCAACTCGATCACTACCAACTCTACCCGAGTTATCACTTATCGAACTATAAGTTGCAATTGCATCCAAAATGATTGTTGAACCTTCCAAGATATATAGCCAATCCTTGCATTGCTTCTCCTCCAACATCCAAACAAAAAATATTTCATAACAAAAAATCTTGTTGCGATCCAAAAGCGAAATTTTTACTATGTGGAAACTCAAATCCGGGAAAATCACGACACAGATGGAGAATTGCTATAATTAATAGTAAGAAGTAACAAATGATATGTTTGGACCAATAACTAAATGGACAATTGGTCAATTTCAATATGTATTGTACACCATAAATTTATAACCAAAGAATCCCAAATATACTAGGAGAATTAATACATGAAGAGTTTAATATAAGGTGAAATCCCAATATAATGTGTAAAACCAATAATGGAGAATTTGAGATGAAATATGAGTCAAATTTACCGGACTCCTTCAAAATATCTTCAAGTCTAATACCAACTCCCAATAATCCTTCAACAATATTTACAATCAAATATGTTGACCCCAAAAAATGTGCCAACAGAATTCCCACCACGTCCCCTCCACGTGGACATCACCTGCACACTGAACACCCCGTTAGGAGGCAAAGGCCATTGGTTAAGAAAAATGTCCGACGACCATTTGCACTCCGACGGTCAAATCAAAGACCGGACAAAAGAAAAAATGAGTGCAAAAGACGGAAGAGGGGAGGGAGATAGGGTCAAAGAACATACCTTAATTGAAATAGATCACACATATATATAAAAAAACAAATGGGCTAAATGGGTCATGGGCCGAGGTCCAAGCCCAATAGGAAATATTTTATGGGTATAACAATAGTCCCTCAAGTCTGAGTCGTACATTCATGTGCGAGTCGGACTTCAAAATATAAGATGTCAGTAGGTGAGGTCTTATAGATTGTCTAAAAAATGTAAGTAACTCTGATAAGCAGGACTTATGAACTGCCTCGAAAATATGATTTGATCCCAAATAGGCGAGCAGCTTCAATAAATCAGGACTTACGATTTACCTTAGAAAATATACATGCTAGCATGAATAAGCGAGGGCTTACGAATTGTCTCGAAAGAAAGATGCTTTATATAATTTGTTGAAATTTCGGCAGTATCTCCTCTGTAATATGAACTAAACAAATCCTGTAATACAATACAATATGTCCACTGCATGTATACCAAATAAATTTGGGGTCCATTTGCCCATTAAATTACTCATGAGGATGAAGTGAATAATACATATCGAATTTCTCCGAGATATAATATGTGTTATAACCTGCTAGCAGTGATGTGAAGTACATACTCGGTAGTAATAATATAATGCATATGCTAGCAGTAATAATGTAATAATACTAAGATACCAGTATCACAATAGTCCTCCAAGTTTAAGTCAAATAATTGTTAAATAAATAAAATACTTTTAGCTCATGTACTTGTGTTATTTACATCCTGCACTTACTGCTTCTGCTTAATGCACTTATTACTTCTGCTAAATGTATTGCTATGCTCTTCAATGTAATTTGAACTTAGTCCACTCCAATAATAATATCAAACTCATATTTTTGTATAAGTGTTAGAAGGTAGTGTACATTTATAAGTTTCTGAACATATGCACATCAATGTTTGTGAACTGGGGCTCTTTAGCACTTTAGACTTTAGTCTGACTTTATTTATAATTTGTACAAGTATAGGCAGTTCGCTTGCNATTTATAATTTGTACAAGTATAGGCAGTTCGCTTGCCTTTCTTTTCCTAAGCATATGTTTGAGTGGTACGCCCATGTTGAGGCTTCTTTAACAATTTTAGTTGTTCAAGGCATGTGCCACATTTCGAGAGCGCAAATGTGGTCCTTTTTGGAATCCAACTTCTCGTCGAAGTGCCCATGCATCTCTTCATAGGGACGAATCATCTATAAAGAGGCTTCTCCTTTGATCTTTGTCAATAGAAAGTACTTTATAATTTTTTTTTATGAGCTTGCTCTAATAAGAATATTTTTAACTTCCCTGAGCATGAGGTTAAGCAGTTCTACCATGTTGAGGCTTCCTTAACAACTTTAGTTGTTAAAGGCTTGTGCCACACTTCGTGAGTGTAGTTGTGGTTCTGCTTGGGATCCAACTCCTCGTCGAAGTGCACATGCATCTCTTCATAGGGATGAATCATCTATGAAGAGGCTTTCCCTTTGATCTTTATCAATATGAGGTACTTTATAATTTTTTTAAACTTGTACTAATTTAATTTTTCAGATTGCGAACTTTGTTTTCTGAATGAGGACTCCAAGATAATGTCACATCTTCCTTTATTCAAGGAATGATGTCTCCAACCATGAATAAGCATTCGGGGTAGCGGGAAATAAACATCCTATGATTAGCTCTCGAATTATTGGAATCTTATAAACTGGCCTTGAAATGGTAAGGTCTTACAGTTGGGCTAGTCTCGGAATGACGAGGTCTTACAGCTAGGCTCAACGATAGTGAGAGGCGAAGAATAGAATCTCGCGAAGTCAGGAGTAAGCATCTAGTGAGGAGATGAATAGATATCCCGTGAATAGCTCTAGAACTATCGGAGTCCTATAAGCGAGCCTCAGATAGATGAGGTCTTACAGCTAGACTCAACAATAGTACTATCGGAGTCTTATAAACTAGCCTCGGAATGACGAGGTCTTACAGTTGGGCTCAGCGATAGTGAAATGCGAGGAATAATCATCTCGTGAGGCTAGGAATAAACATCTGACAATTTGCCTCTTTCTTTTTCAAAGAACGAGAACTTATAAAATATGATGCCTCTTCCTTTATTCAAGGAATGAGGATTTCAAAAAATACTGCCTCTTCTTTTATTCAAGGAATGAGGTCTTTAAGAGATCGTCTCTTCCTTTATTCAAGGAACGAGGTCTTCAAGAAATATCGTCTCTTCCTTTATTCAAGGAACGAAGGCTGACTCGTTCTTTATACAAGGAACGAGGTCTTCAAGAGATCGCATCTTCCTTTATTCAAGGAATGATGACTTAATGATAATGCATCTTCCTTTATTCAAGAAATGAAATCTCCAACTAGGGATAAGCATCTGGCATAGCGGAAAATAAATATCCCGCAAATAGCTCTCGAACTATTGGAGTCTTATAAACTAGCCTCGAAATGGTAAGGTCTTACAGTTGGGCTGGCCTCAGAATGACAAGATCTTACAGCTAGGGTCAACGATAATGAGAGGCGAAGAATAAGATCTCACGAAGCTAGGAATAAGCATCGACGAGGCATGGAATAGACATCCTACGAATAACTCTCGAATTATCGGAGTCTTATAAACGGGCCTCAGATAGATGAGGTCTTACAGCTGGCTCAACAATAGTGTTATCGGAGTTTTATAAACTGGTCTCGAAATGAAGAGGTCTTACAGTTAGGCTCAACGATAGTGAGAGTCGAGGAATAACCATCTCGCGAGGTTATTTCTTTTTCAAAGAACGAGGACTTATAAAATATGCTGCCTCTTTCTTTATTCAAGGAATGAGGACTTCAAAAAATACTGCCTCTTCATTTATTCAAAGAACGAGATCTTCAAGAAATATCGTCTCTTCCTTTATTGAAGGAACGATGACTTCCTCTTCCTTTATACAAGGAACGAGGTTTTCAAGAGATCACCTATTCCTTTATTCAAGGAATGAAGACTTAATGATAATGTATCTTCCTTTATTCAAGGAATGAAGTCTCCAACTAGGGATAAGCATCTGCCGTGAAGGGGAAAAGACATCTCGCAAATAGCTCTCGAACTATTGGAGTCTTGTAAGTGGGCATCGGATAGACGATGTCTTACAGTTAGGCTCAATAATAGTGCTATCAAAGTCTTATAAAATGGCATCGGAATAACGATGTCATACAGTTAGGCTCAACGATAGTGCAAGGTGAGGAATAACTATCTCACGAGGCTAGAAATAAACATCTGGTGATTTGCCTCTTCATTTTTCAAAGAACGAGGACTTATAAAATATGGTGTTTCCTCTTTTATTCAAGGAATGAGGACTTCGAAAAATACTGCATCTTCCTTTATTCAAGGAACGAGGACTCGAAAATACTGTCTTTGATAATAAGAAATCCAAGAGTTAGGGCTCATCTTCGATAGTAAGAAAACCAGGAGCTAAGCCTCGACTTCAATTAATAAGAAACCCATGAGCTAGAGTGAGAAGATTGATAGAAATCATCTTTATTAATCAAAATTTGATATTTGGCCAAGGAAGATTCTCTTGTGTTTGCTTCATAAATAATTCTGAGCAATTTCTTCACTAAGATTCAATGAACTAGCAACAATTGTATAACCACCCATTACAAGATCCAACATCAAGCAATCTTTAGTTTTGAGCAAAACATTTCATCGAACTGCTTGCTTGCACTCTTACCAACCTTATTTCTCGTACATGAGTGAATTTTGTAGCCCATCCACAACTTGACATTAGCTACTCATAATATTGGAATCGGCAGAGAATAGTAAATAGGAATTGAAAATTGATAAATGCAGCCCCAAGTCACTTTGAGTGGAAATTATGAAAAGAGGTTGTAGCATCCATAAAATCCCAAATCTTTCCAGAATTTATTCAATTTCAAAGTAGTTGGGAGTACCTTGCAACCATTTTGGATTGAAGAGAAGTGAATTAAGAATTATACCATATTTGTTTCTTGCCTATGTAGTCAATATTGTATTTTCCAAAATGGACTTCTATTTTTGGGTAGCATCTTCACAAAGTTTTGAGGCCAAACCATCAAATTTATGAAGCCATTTTCAAAAGGGAAGAATTCATAGATCAAGTTTTAACTATAACCAAATCAATTTTCAGGCCTTAAGTTTCAAAATTGCAAAAATCGATTATTTATTACTTAATTAAATATATTAAAATCACAATTATACAATTCATGGTCACATATACATATTTATGGGTCACAACCTATTTATTGGTCACATTTTATCAAATTAATTGGTCACAAATTATTTTTCGATTACAAATCAGAAAATTTACTATTCATAAATTATTGTACGGTCACAGATTAAAATTTTCATAGGTCACAAATCAAAATATTAATAGGTCACATGTCACAAATCACAAATATTATGAGTCACAATTTATTAGTTGGTCACAAATTATTAAATTATCGATCCCAAATTAATAATTGTTTAGGTCACATATAATTTTATAGTCACAAATTATTTTTTCATTGGTCACATATTGTTTATTAGTCACAAATTAACTAATTTAATGGTCACAGTCGACCAAATAATTGGTGACCACCACCAACACTTGCGACCTCCGACAGCACCACCGCCTCGGCGCATCAGAACCAGTACCACTGTCGCTAGAACCACCACCACCTCATGACAACTAGGAACACCGTACTCTTCATTTTTCACCACCACCACCACCACCTCCTCCTCCTCCTTCTCACCACCACAATCACCAACAAACCACCAATTTCACTACAAAACACCACACCACCCCAACCTCCAGATCCACCAACATAGTCACAAAAATGGTCAGATCCCCTACCCCACCTATCCACCCACCCCAAATAATTGATCACAAATATCCAAATAGATAGTCACAAACACTTTCATCCCACCTTCACCTTCACCCCAACCACCACACTACCAACACCAATCAAATATCTAGCAACATCACTACCATCGTCATTGTCACTTCCACCACACCGCCTCACAATTTGAAAATCAAAATCTGAAACTCACAAACGGAAATAGAAATAGAAACCAAAATAGCGATACCACCTCACCGCCACTAACATCATCTCACAATCTGAAACTCACAAACAAAAATAGAAACAAAAACCAAAACACTGGCCGAGCAACAAAAACTCACAATCTCAAAACGTCGCTGTGCTACGCTCAAATTAGTATTTTACAATAGCGTAACTTCTCTACGCAGCACAATGAAGAGAGATATGAGAGAGCGAGGCGACGTGACGTGTGGCAAAGAGAGATGGAAAACGGGAGACGGCGGAGTAGCGTGGCTTCACAAGAAGAGCGCTGCACGGCGGCGGCGCTTGGAGGTAGTCTCCGATAGTGACGGTGACCTATGTGTGAGGGAGAAGATAGAGAGAGACGGAGAGGAAGAGAAAAGGAAAGGGGAGAAGAGAGGAGATGAGATGAGATGAGATGAAATGACGAAGAGAAATAAAATGATTTAGGGTTTGGATGTGAGGGTTTTATTTATAAATTCAATTAATAACTAATTTTTTATTAAATAAACTTAAGATCTGATTTTTGAATTTGAAAAATTAAATGCTTATTTTTTTGTAATTTCCTCTTTTCAAAATAAATGATTGTTGACAGCAGCATCTTAAACTGTTGGAGGAGAGTCCATCTTGAATAGAAATGATAGGCCTCATAAATCCGTGAAGGGAAGACAATTGCAATGGTCTAATAACAATAATTATCCTACCAAAATGGCCCGAGAAAATAAATCCGAGGCCTAATTCCATGTATCCCCAAACAGAGATTTAAATGGAAGAGTTATGAGGCCCAAGAAAATAAATTAGCTTGCCCAATTCTTCATTACCCAATATCTAAACCTAAAAAGGTCTCTCAAAACCATGAATTCGTGGGGGCAGGGTCTGCTAAAAAGGTCCATTTAAAAGGATAAAGGTCTTGATCATTTTGAATCAAAAGAGCAACATGGACCCAATTTTACATAAACAATTGCCTAATCAACTAAGCCCACCAACTAGCCATTAATTCTTGGGCAGCTTACACAAATGCCCTAATTTTTGGGGTGGTTCTGAAAACTCATGATAAAATTGGGTTAAATGGTAAATACGTATTTTTAACACTCAAACATAAACTAATAGTAGCTTCCAAAATTTCAACACTATTGTATGCTAAGCTCGAGAAATCAAGAGAAAATCTTCTACAAATAAAACACAAAGAAGATCAAGATTGCTTCAATTACCTATTTTTCAAAGTTTTCTTCCCCAAATCTGAACAAAAATTATAGATTATTTTTGTTTTGGTTTTTTTGTTTAATTAGTTTCCCAATTCTGTCATTTTAAGATGGTTCAATTAGTTCCCCCAACAAGATTTGCATTATAATATTTTGCTGTGAAAGGGAAATTGATTTTATTTTGTTATAATTTTTTTTTTCCGGATTGTAACTATCAAGAGCAAACACCAATAAGGCAATAACTAAGACATACATTTTTTTAAACTGATGTACAAAAACAAATCAAGAAAACTATTTACTATTGATTGAATTTTTCTTTGTGCTTGTTGTTGTTCAAATGTTGTTATAGTTGGGGTGTTTGAAGGTGGTGGTGTTTACAATTAAGATTGTAGTGATGGTGAAAACAGTGGCCTATGGGTTGGGGTTGCTGCTCTTGGATTCAGTTGATGCATTTAATGTGTGTGCAAAAATGAGAATGTGAAAAGTGATATTTTATCACTTTTTTCTGAAAAAGTCGCAGTATCTTATTAGAGCAATTAACTAGATATATAAGTGTGTGTGTTGAAAATTTAAATATACAAATTCAAACATTGTTTTAGTTTTGCATTCAATTTATAATTTTTTAATTTAATTCAATCGATGCATTCAAGGTGCTTGCTGCAATGAGAATATGAAAAAGTGATATTCTATCACTTTTCTCTGAAAAAGTAGCAGTATCTCATTTGAACAATTAACTAGATGCATATGAGTGTATTTTTGAAAATTTAAATATACAAATTCAAATATCGTTTTAATCTTGCATTCAATTCGTACTTTGTTTTGATCTTACATTCAATTCATATTTATGTGAATCAATTCAATTGATGCATTCAAGGTATTTGTGAAAATGAGAATGCGAAAAAGTGATATTCTATCATTTTTCTCTGAAAAATAAACAATGTCTCGTTGGAGCAATTAACTAAATACATAGGAGTGTTTTTTTTTTTAAATTGAAGTATACAGATTCAAACCTTATTTTAATCTTGTATTCAATTCATACTTCTTTGAATTAATTTAATTGATACATTCAAGGTGTTTGAGTATATAAGAATATGAAATGTGAGATTCGTCACATTTCTCTGAAAAAGTCGCAATATCTCATTGGAGCAATTAAATAGATGTATACGTATGTGTTTTGGGAAATTGAAATATACGAATTCAAACGTTGTTTTAATCTTGCATTCAATTCATTTTCATTGAAACAATTCAACTGATGCATCCAAGGTATTTGTGAGAATGAGAATGTGAAAAAGCAATTTTTGAAAAGTCGCAGTATTTCATCGAAGCAATTAACTAGATGCATACTTGTGTCTTTTTGAAAATTTACTTATATGAATTCAAACAATGTTTTAATCTTACATTCAATTCATATTTATTTGAATCAATTTAATTGATGCATCCAATGTATTTGTAAGAATGAGAATGTAAAAAGTATCATTCTGTCACTTTTTTATGAAATTCTATCACTTTCTCTGAAAAAGTTGCAATGTTTCATTGGAGAAATTGACTAAATGCCTATGAATGTATTTTGGAAATTTAAACATAGAAATTTAAATCTTGTTTTAATCTTACATTCAATTCAAATTGATGAACACCATTCAAAAAAGTGACAATACACTCAGAAATGTGACAAAAATTCAAAAAAGTGACTTAAATTTTAAAAAGGTGACAAACCATCAATTAAAATTTTAAAATATATCATTTTATACAAATGCAACCACTTCTTCACCACCATTCCACCTTCACCATCACTAACATATGATAAAACTTTTTTTAAAAAAGTGACAAAAAATCGACAAACACTATCCAAAAAGTGAAACACACTCAAAAAAGTGATAAAAATTAAGCAAAAATAAAAATAACAAACATTAAAAAAAGTAAGGAAATAATATACCTTAAATAATTATATATTGACTTTTGTTACTTTGATTTGCCTACACTTTCGAAACAAAATAACCATTTAAGAATCTGAATTATAGATTTCAACAACCCAAGCTCGAAAATCTCTCAAAAAGTTCTCACTCCCCACATCACAGATCCCTTGCCAGGAACCATCCTTTATCACCAAAGACTGAAAAACCGGCTTCATTTTCCTCATACCCTACATCTGACCTCACTATCACCCCCCTAAAACTACCCCATTTGGGTTCATCGTTAGCTGCCTCTCCTTCAACGACACCCTCTTCAACACCACACCAGTAAACCATCACCCCAAAATGCACATCGACTTCAAAGACTAGTATCTGCAACATTGCTAGTGCGACCATTGATCTCAACTTGTATTGATCTCACCCTTTCTACATGGATGTCCAACCCTCGTGGGACCATGGAGCCTTATTGCTCAACAACAAAGGGATGAATATTGTGTACACTAGATATAGAAATTATTGTATTGATTTTCAAGAAGGTAATAATGGCCTACACCTGAGCTCAGTTTCACGTTGTCTCTCGTGCAATCTTCTACGAACCCATAAATGCCAGCGATTCAATTGGAATATTGAGTTGCTCAATATCCTAGTTCTACCTGATTCTCCCTCTTTTGTTGCAACTGTTATCCCTTTCTACTTGTGATTGTCTCTTTGAAAATTTTTAATTGGATGAATAGGAAGAGAAAGGCAGGTTTAATGGTGGCTGTAAACGATTTATTCATTTGGATGTATATTTTACTGTTAATTAAAAAGATTAATAAAAATTTATTTTTAAGCGTATTATTCAATTTTAGTGATTTTGGACAGTATTGGACCTAATTTCTCCTTAATTCTTTCAAGAGGCCCAATAAGTAACCAATGTATTCTACAACCTGTTTTAAGTGATGAGATTAATTGATAAGGTGAAAAGCACCAATTAGGCCGAAAATGCAGCTTCTTTGGCAGACAAAACAGCTAGCAAAAGTCTGAAGGAAACAGTCCAAGCACGCCACCATCACTTCCTGTCCCCATCAAAAATCCACATTTGCACAGTGGACAAAGTTCTGGCCATTTACCGCTGGTCACCATGATATTGCAGGGTGATAATTGTCGCCGGAGATTAACAAAATGGTGGATGTTGCGTCATGGTTCGCTGTTAACCATCCTTGGAGGCTCATAGAAAGCATTTGCCTTTGAAGGCAGCTGGAGATTAATGCCTTGGTTTCATGATAAAGCCTTTGAATTTTTATTTATACAGGTAAGCAAAAGTAGATTCTCGACTCCAACAAGGAGTTTTTAGTTTTGTTTCAAACCATACGTAGACGGAACCTCAGGTGGATAATGATTTTTTCTTCTTTTATTACCATTTTCATGGCCTCTTTCTTCAACTTGGGCACTAGAAACTCCTCCAAGAAAAATTGCCTTCGGTTTTGCAAACTGTTTCTTCCTTTCCAATAGCAATATTTTCTTCATTTTTGGTGGAGTCTATTTTTGGTAGAGAAATTGCTCGAAAGAATTCTTCATTTTCGATGGCTGTCTCTTGATGTGATTTTCTTCTTCTTTGAGTCCCACAAAATGTTCCAAGAAAATTTTGCTTCACGTAGCTGATTTTGTTAACTTTTGGTAGAGCAAACTGTCCGGAAACTTTTTTAGTGACTGTTTGGTACGTGGTAAAACATGATTAACATACTGTTTTCTACCGATGACTCTAATCTGTTGACCTGAAAAGATGTGTCAATAAAATCTCCGTCACGTCCCCTCCATGTGGACATCACTTACAGACTGAGCACCTCATTAGAAATCAAATGCCGCCGATTAAGAAAAATGTACGGCAACCGTTTGCACTTGACAAAAGAAAAAATGAGTGCAAAAGACGAAAGATGATAGTGTTAGAGAACATATCTTAATTNAACACAGAATTGGCAGCAGCTCTGAGGGAACAAAAAGTAGTTGGCTGCCGGAGAAAATTGGAGTGTATATATGTGTATATATATTGTCAACCACCGCGGCTGGAAAGGCAGAAGCTAGCAGGTTCACGATTTGGCTGCTGAATTTTCTTTGTAATATTTTGGGATTGGTTTGGTGAGTGAATTCTATATGACTGTAACAATTTTTCATATAGTGAAAAAGCCTTGACTGTCTATTTAATTTGTGCGTTATATTATTTATTTTTCTTTATTTGCTAATATTCTCCTGAACAACAAAAGATCCTGGGGTAATAGAAATAAAGGGAAATTGCTTGAAATTTCCTAACAAATGTTGTGGTAGGAAGGGTGAATGAGGAATCCTTCTTGACCTCGCTTGCTGCCAAAATCAAAATTAACCTTGAAAATAAAATCGTTTCCCGAAGCAAAACAACGTCATCTTTTTCATATTTTTCTCTTCTTTTTTGATGGACAATTTTGTTTGCAAACAACCACTTCCCAGAGATAAATATGGCCTGTTTCTTCAAACTTTGCCGAAAAGCTCTTTTCTTCAAGGGAAAATTCACATGCTTCTAGTGACCTTGTTTTTCATATTTTGGAAGCTGGCCCTACTTTTTGGTAGAGAAACTGCTCGAAAAAACTACATTTTTCAATGACTTTTTGGTACGTGGTAGAACATGGTTAATGTACTGTTTACCATAGACGGTGCCAATCTACTGACTCCAAATATGTGCCAACAGAATCCCCGCCACGTTCACTCTACGTGGACATTACTTGCACACTGAACACCCCATTAGGAGGCAAAAGTTGCCAGTTAAGAAAAATGTCTGATAACTGTTTGCACTCTGACGATCAATTCAACGGTCGGACAAAAGAAAAATGAGTGCAAGAGACGGAAGAGGGAAAGAGGATAGGGTTAGAGAACATCCCTTAATTGAAATGGATTACACACACACACACACACACACACACACACACATATATATATATATAAAGAAACAAATGGGCCGACGTCCGAGTCCAATAAAAAATATTTTATGGATATAACAAAATACTCAATAAAAATTTGAGACACAACTCAATTTCAATATAGGTAATTCTACTTGTACATCAAGTGGTGTACTTAAGGGGTTACACCCCCTCACATGGGGGGTGGAGCTCGCCATCCATGTGAAGGAGGTGTAACTCCTTAAATATGCTAGCGGTACATCGAGAATTACTTAAGGTGTAACCCCTATTACACCCCCCTCACATGGGGGGTGGAGTCCGCTTGAACAACACACATTCGTTAATGATTACTAGCATAAATGGCTATAGAAATGTTGTCAAGAATTATCGACATTACTTCAATCACCAACGACTTCCTCACAAAAAATCACTCTTCATATTCTTCACTTTATGAAGTACTGACATATAAGTTAAAATATCAATTTATTCTTTCATTATAATATTATCAACTCGTGAACTATTTTTTTTTAAAATTTTAGTTTGTTTCCAATAAATCTTTGATTAGTACTTAATTTTTTATATTTTTTTATTAATTTATTTATTGATGAATTTTTTAATGAAAAGTAAATTTGTTAAAACTATTTATGTTTTTAATATTACTAACTAAAAGTTGTTCTTAATTGTTAATTATTTTTCTTATTTTTATTAGTTAGAGATACAGTTTTCAATCATGCTTGATGTACACCTTTAGTTGTTCTTAATCGTTAATTATTTTTCTTATTTTTATTAGTTAGAGATACATTTTTCAATCATGCTTGGTATACACTTTGGTGTACAACAAGTTCGACAGTTTGTCGTCATTTGACAATTTTAAAAAATAAATAGCTATTCTTCTATTCAATTTTTTACAACTAAATAAGTGTCAAACATGATGTACACTTTGGAGTGTACAAATGACATTTTTTATGACAAAACAAAGGCAAAAATATATAAAATTAAAAAATTGAGCGCCTTAGGTGATCGTCAAATAGTTGAATCAACTCTAATCATGAAGTTTTATACGATGTTTCATTTCATGATTTGATGATGGCATGATTGATAAAAAAATAAGGAAGGTCAATTTATGTGATTGAGATATGTCTTGCGTAGATTTAAAGGCTTTCAGTTTACGTTTTACGAGCAGAATATATGAAACATCATGATTTGATAATGGCATGATTGATCAAAAAAATAAGAAAGTTCAATTTATGTGATTAAGATATGTCTTTCGTAGATTTAAAGGCTTTCATTTTTTAGAGTGATGTTTTATGAGCAGAACATGTCAAGAGACGAAAAAGTAACAAGAAATTGAAAGTGAAGGTTCCAAAAATGTAGAAATAGTAGGTATCAATTGTCAATTGATTCCTCAATGACATGAGAAATTGTTAGAAATTAGAATATAAATCAATGTGGATTTGAACTTTTTGGATAGACTATTAGACTATAGATATGTCAACGTGTAACTGAAAAGAATAATGTTATTTAATATCAGTGGTGTTAGAGTAGGTGTCAACATATAATAAATCCTAATAAATGAATCATAAATTTTTGTATTTAATTGAACTTGTAATTTAGTGATACAAATGATGCACTTTAATCGGTGTTAAATATCAGTAGTGAAAGAACGAAATTTTTTAAGAATGTATATCAAACCGTGGCTCAAAGTAACTAATTCCTGATCATGCAATATGTACACAGGTCCCCGTTAGCGGTCAGGATAGATTGGGTTCCGATCAATTCAGGCTGTGTTTTTATGATCACGTCATCTATTATAAAAAAAACTGACAAGTGGATAAAATTAATTACATTAAAGAAAAAGTGACGCTATCTACTACATTAATGAAGATGTAATCAAATTAACAAAATTAATTACCTTTTTATGCCAATTATTAAATAAAGAAATATTCAAAGTCAAAAGATTATTTTCTAATAGTTTTTGCGTTGAAATAGTCAAAGTCAAAAGCCAATTATTAACAAAATTGATTTTTTTTTTGTTCTTGTTTTTTTAATGTAACAAATAGTTTTTGTCATCAAATGTTGTTCTATTGTACACGCGGGTGGGTTTTCTTTATACTTCCGTGATACCGTTTATTAATTTTGATTATTCAACAAAAAATTAATTTTGATTTAGCCTCTGTTTAACCCCATTATCTCAAAGTACATTTTTTCTCAAATTTATTTTCAATCACACATTCTTTCAATAAAATAATATACACGTAAATTTTTTTTTCTATTTTTAACTGCACGATCTTCAAAAAAATTACTATTACAAAATTCATTATTTATTAAAAATGAGGCTCAAAC
>CAIGRB010171152.1:0-29789 GCA_903798255.1 Fraxinus quadrangulata | reverse complement strand
GTTTCAGGTTGTGCCCGACCCATGTCTCGGACCGGATAAAGTAATCAAATCTTCATTTGTAAATTCATTTTCATTCTCGTTGTCTCGAACTATCGGTTGAATTCCGTGCGTAACGGTGAAATCATGGTAAGGAAGAACTATATCGGGAATAACCACATAATCCTCACGAGCTATCTCCACCGTGTGCCAAAAATCATTCACATTACGATGTCCTCCATCAAGATCTTCGTTTTCACTATCGGGGACATTCTTCTTCACTAAAGTTACACAAATAACAGTAGTCGTGTGAACTTGGTTTAATTCAATAGAAACCTTGATTTCATCTTCAGAAGTAACCTTTACAAGTGAAATTGGAATAGATGTATGCTCGTTGTTGAATAGAAATTCCAATTTCATGTCGTAACAAATTGGGATTGCAGCCGATCCCATATCTGCATTAGGGAAACATAATTTGTTAAAAAAATTACAATTAAGGGAAAAATGCTTGCCTAGTCGTCCAGGGACAGACATCGTCCGGGCTAGACGACTCGGACGGTCCGGGACGGCCCAGACGACCCGGGTGGATCCCATCCGGACGGACTTCGGACGTTCGGGCCAGATGGATCCGAACGGCCCATACAATCGGCCATCTTGGTTTACCTGTTTTAAGATAATTGTAAATTTGTCTGAAATTGTACATACAGATGAATATTTTTCTCGTTTTTGTTAAAAGTGATTATAGATCCATTTAATATCATAAAATTTTCATATATCTATGTCGAAATAAAATTTAAAAATTAAAATAATGTACTAATTTAACCGAAGCGAATTTTAAAAAACGTAAATATACCTACCGATTCAACTGATGGCTATGAAAAATATTTCATTGTTGAGTGTTTGATAAATTTATCTGTTTTCAAGTTTGAAACAGATGAAAAATGAAATAATTTTTTATCTGTGTTGGAGTAAACAGATAAAGAAAGTGATTCGATTTTAAAATTTTAATTGGGAATGTTTGGAATTCTTTATAACTTAAAAGGAATATTATTGTCTTTTAAATAATACCATATTTTTGTAATTGTATAATATTTTAAGGATATTTTTGTCTTTTACGCATATTTAGGTCATTGTGATGAATGTTAAATTTTTTTTTTGTCAAAGTGAAAAATGGCAAGTTTGACTTGCCCACACTGAAAAGTGCCCCCTCTCATCCACCCCATATGGAAAAGTATAAATTTTCTAAATTGAAAATTAAATGAATCAAATACATTTAATTACCCTCCATCTCTTTTATATATGTTGATTTTGTTTTTGACACGAATTAAGATTAATGTTATTGAAAAAATATTTTTTACCAAAAACTTTCATAGTTTATCCTTATTTAATTATCAAGAACTAGTAGTAAATTGGTTATAACTGGACAAATTAAGTAATGGTATATTAGTAAACGAACAAAACAAAACATTCTAAATAAAAAAACGTGATTATATAATTGGGATAAAAAAATTAAGAAAAGTCAACATATATAAATGAGACTGATGGAGTAATATTTTTCATGCAAATAAGTTCTAATCAATTCAATTGCCTTCAACTTATTTTTCTTTATGCAATTTCCATGTAATCAATAAGTAGCAGATAAGTAAAGTTTGAACAATTTCTTATATTTGATGAAATTATAAGCTTGGCCAAACATTTACGGAACCCCAATCACTCACAATCCCAAATCCCTTTTCTCGGTGTCGAAAGTCCAAACTGAGAGTCCCAAATTTCAGACACTGAAAATGCATGCGAAGACAGATTCTGAAGTCACCAGCTTGGCCCCTTCTTCTCCAGATCACACTCGGCGCCCAGTGTACTACGTGCAGAGCCCATCAAGAGACTCGCACGATGGAGAGAAGACTGCTACGTCGTTCCATTCCACTCCAGTACTTGGCAGTCCAATGGGGTCCCCTCCTCATTCCCACTCCTCCGTGGGCCGCCACTCGCGGGAATCCTCCACCAGCCGCTTCTCGGGCTCGTTGAAGCCCGGATCGAGGAAAATTTTGCCAAACGAAGCCGGATCTGGGACAGGCGGAAGGGACCAGAGGAAAGGGCAGAAGAATTGGAAAGAGATTGATGTGATTGAAGAAGAAGGCTTACTTGAAGATGAAGAATCGAGGAAGGGTTTGCCCAGGAGATGCTATTTTCTTGCATTTGTTGTGGGTTTTTTTGTGCTGTTCTCGTTCTTTGCTTTGGTTTTGTGGGGTGCTAGTAAACCTCAAAAGCCCAGGATCACCATGAAGGTTCGTTTAATTTCTTCTAAAATCTCAAGGTTTTAGCTTATAATCCAATTCAATTCGCTGTTCTTCATCTTGAATTGATTATTTTTACTATGACTTACCTAAATTTTTCCTGAATTTTTAATGGGTAATTTGTATATATTAAGTATATCAAATTTATCTGCATTTTAGCTTAAAGTAATTGCAGAGATCCATTGTTTCCTTTTTTGTGTTGATCATTATATACATTTTAGATCGTTCTCAATTTATTTGCATTTAGTGTCGAGATTTTATAAAATGCCGTTGACTCTGTATATATGCTAGACTTGATCACATAATTTCTGCAGTGGATCTGCATTTTCCATCAATTGTTTTGACTTCTGGTTAAGTTTTTGGGTATACCTTATCGATTAATTTTTCCCTTTGCCAAAAATGTTTAGTCTGATGTGAGTTTGTAATTGGGTTTTCAGAGCATTACATTTGAGAGATTCGTGGTTCAAGCTGGTTCGGATAATACTGGAGTTTCAACTGATATGATGTCTATGAATGCCACCGCGAAATTCACTTTCCGCAACACTGCTACATTTTTCGGAGTCCATGTTACATCGACTCCTCTAACCGTCTCCTACTCACAACTCAACATTGGAACTGGAGATGTAAGCCCCATAACTCGTTAAAGTATCTTAGTTTCATTCTGAGTACATTTTATGGAATGGGATTGGCTCCTTTTTCAATAGTGTTTGATTTAAATTCAATTGATGATATGGGATTTTACAGATGAAGAAATTCTATCAATCAAGAAAGACTCAACGGAATGTAGTTGTCTCGGTGATTGGTGATAAGATTCCAATGTATGGAAGTGGAGCAAGTCTGAGTGCGCCAACTGGGACGACCACCCTCAAGGTGCCTCTGAAACTGGATTTCACCGTCCGATCAAAAGCTTATGTACTGGGCAAATTAGTGAAACCAAAGTTCTATAAGAAGATCGAATGTTCAATTGTGGCTGATCCCAAGAAACTTAATATTCCAATCTCCCTAAAGAATTCGTGTACGTATGACTGATGATGGAATACCAACGTTAAGGATTTGTTTTTTCTTCATTTTGTGGAAGATGATGAATGGATAGACAGCTAAGAGATGGCGGATTAGAAGTGCTGAATTATTTGGTTGGCCAGTTGGGGAAAAGAGCATGCAGACTGGATCAAGGCTGAGTTGCTTGAATCATTGATAATTATTTAGAACCATTATAAAGAATGAAGTATGAGGAGAATGGGAAAGTCATTTTTGATGTATTTGTTTATATATGATAATAGTATGTGTGAATTAGGCGCATAATTTCCGTCTGTTATTGCGGCATTGTATTATTTTGAAAATGATGTGTGTTACTAATTTATGTATTTGGTTTTAGTTGACAAATTGGGCTAGTTATTGGGGAGATGGCTGACTTTCCAGTTGGAAAAAGATTAGTTGACAAGAATGACAGACTTTGTTGTTGAGTGCATCTAGCGAAGAATAAGGAAATAATACACGAGAATAACAAAGCGAGCCCTAAAAAGATGGTCAAATGAACCAATTTGTACAACCTAAACAATGATATTTCAGTAATGATTTGTCAAAATGATATTTTCATACAAATATAAATGAAATGTCATTAACGAAAAAAGGGGAGAGAGGGAAGGAAGGCAGGATAAAAGGAGAGCTATATGTCTAAATTGACAAACGACTGAAAATTCCTAAAAACAGTTTTGGCTAATCGGGATATTATCCTCAAAGGGCACACTCGCATCAGGAGGAGGGGGAGGATGAATAGAAACATCGATTGACTTGTCTTTAGCAACGGCTTCGCTCGGAGTAATAGTTGCAGAATCTGCAAGATGGGTAGGGTTCGATAGAAGTGAATGGACTGTCAGAAGCTCTAGCAGCTAACTGAGTGTCCTCATAGAAAGAGGTCATCGGCATCCTCTTCGCGAACTTCTAGAAAATCCAAATCTACTTAGGATAAAAACTCTTAATAATTTCAAAAACCTGACTATCCCCATCCTGCATAGCATCCCCCAGGAGCTTCGCCTCATTGGCTTTCGATTCAAAAAGACCAAACTCAACAATAGCCAATTTTGTCTCAGTATGTTCCAGTTAATTGAGAAGTAGGCATTTTTATCTCTCGCCTAATCCAGATCCTTAGAGATAGCAAATTGTTCGGCCTTAACTAACTAAAGATTGTCTCTAAGGCATAAAAGCTAAGCATCAATTCTGGCGATGTAAGCAACATGATTTTTTTGGACTGTTCTTAGTCCTTAGTGACGCTGGTAATATCGACCACCAAAGAAGCATCATTCGCAACTAAGGCCTCAGAGCCTTTTGCTCATCTCCTTGTACTTCATTCTCTTTCAAAGCTTTCCTAGCTTTCTTTTGAGGGTGTGGCATTTCTTCTTCAAAGAATAGGTTTTCTTCTCCAATTTATTAGCCCGCAAATACGGACCTCAAACTTAGCTTGTTGATCATGATGAAGAATAGCAACCCACATGAGGTGGATATCGATCAAATTTCCCTTTACTTGGGAACTAAACCCTCCGCAATCTTTTCCCAGGTGAAGTTAAAATGCAGGAAAGTGGACCTGGTAGTCCTAGAAACAAAGGCAAGAAGCATTGATAAAGCCTTGGGATCCAGTTCCTACTAAAGTGAGGGTAGAAAAAAGCATTAGTATCAACGAGGTGTTTGGACCCCTCTAGCATTTTCCTTTCCCCTTTGCGAGGTCCCATACCAAATTTGAAGTAGATTGAACCCCAGGTTCTGTAGGCAAGGACCCTCGAGCTAAGATAGTGGACGTGCCTCTAGCCATTTGAGATGGTGGAGGTCGTCTAAGTGTACCCTCACACTCATGCGAAGATTCACTCTTATCTTCCCCAGAGCCCCCCACGGGTGCATCCTTAGAAGGAGAAGAGGTGGTCAATTTCTGGCATTTGGAGGTAGAGCTAAAGTTGATCTTCATCTTCATAATAGCGTGGATGATGATATTGACTACACAAATAAAGGAAACTGTATAAGTAAACGTCGAAAAAGAAAATTATTTCAGATAAAATTGATACTTTCTATAGACATCGTAACATCAAAATAAACAAGCATTATTATGGGAGAAATCTCCAGCTACCACAAACAAAGAGAACACTCTTTCTCTATGTGCAACGTTAAAAATAGAAAATAGATAAAGAAAAAGGGACTAAAAACCCTATATTTGAGTACATCAAAAGTTATATAGCCACAAGAGTGAATGTGGTAACTTAAGATTACTCAGGATACAATAAATTACAATTGCATCCTTCCTAACCAAATTGATGATGCCTCAAAATCGCTCATTAATCAAAGCTTATGGTCTCTGGGAGAGGCCTAATAGATAGCTCTTCAATCCACATATTGTTGCACGTACTTCAACCCTATGTTGCTAACTAATACTGAATTGAGACTATCCCAGTATAAACCTAAGGGATACATGTCAACAATAAACATACCCCTAAGACTATAAACTTCTTCAAAAGAGGTAATAACACCAAGAAGAGACATTCTCAAGTAAAAAAAAAAAAAACTTCCAGCATCCGAAGCCATGGAATATGTTTTGCAAAAATAAACCAATTAGGCAAGGGATAAATGCAGGGTAAAACATAAGTACATACCTAAATAATAATGTTGAAAAGAATAGCAAAATTGTCGGAAAGCAAGAATGTTGCTAAGAACAAGAAATAAATGCGGAAAGTTGAGAAAGCAGTGGTAAAGAAAAATGTATATTTATATGTTCATATTAAAGGTTTAAGCCGTCGATTGGATCAATAATAGAACTGGACCATTCATACCCTTCTTGCAATCGTGGCCATCCAACGCTAACAGACGCCTAACCAAAATTTAAAAAAATACACTAATATGATCTAATGTGGGCAACACTTGCTTTAAATGCCTACGAGGCATTAACCTAAAAATACACAAAAAAATATCCTATAACATAAATTTAAAAACTATAACAATCATAATATGTCCACTCAAAGCGTCCCATGTCATCCACAATTAAGAAAGAAAAGATATATAACCAACCATAGGTTTGCTACGCAACAATAGAAACTAAAGTCCTAGATTTAATATGAATAATAAAATTGGACTTGGGGAACTATTTGTTGACCCTCGAAGCGAAGTATGCGGACCTAAATAATAAATGGTGAAGAATAAAAGTGACGCGTGGGGGGAGCAAATATACAGCAGGCTCGCTTGGATACTGCATACTATTTTCCGTGTCCAGGCTGGCTATAGGCTGACATTAAAATGCATGTGGGCTAATGAGTAAAGTGTGATTCTCAATCGAGTCTAAGATGATAGTCAACAAGAACCAAACTACCCTAAGATTCAGAGGGAAATTTATAAATATCTCCTCATTTAAAGAAGAAAGACGTGCAATTCAAATATTTCTTTTTCAAATAGCTATTCATTTTCTTGCTCCTGATTGAGTATCAAAACTTGTGAGTTTAGGAAGCGAAGATTATAATTAGATGGGTAGGATTTTGTTGATTGTAATTGTATCGTCAACATTAATTAAGTTGTTTTCAATGACCCAAGTTGCTTTTAGGTCGAGCCAATCACTATGGCATCGATACAAGTAATCCAACAAACATTTTAGCATCATCGTTCGAAGTTATTGGGTATCGAAACCTTACAAAAGTTAAAATAAGATTTTAATATTATTGGATTGGGTTCTCAATGCAATGCTTATTACTAATTTTGAATATAATTATCATTTCTCGTAAATTATAAACAATAAGGTTTGTTGTTTTATTATTTATTCAATACCTAGCATATAACGGAATTGTATTTTAAATTTAATTTTGTTACATTACTATTCAAATGTCTAGATTTAATTTGTTATTGGTTGAATCAAAGTATCTGGAGTGGCAAATGTAGGTGGCTCTTGCTTTGGCTCATGCTAATGAGGATTAGCCAATTGATATGAGCAATGAGTTGCAAAAGCAATACTAAAAGAGACATAAACGAATCTTCAAGACAAAAAATTGAAGTATATTTCATATTCGATTGTGCTACATGTAAATAATGATTTACATAGTGTCTCATAGACATATGATGTGATTGGTCAGAATTTCTTCAAACAAATTTTTTTAAAACAAAGTCACTCTCTTTTCAACACATCATCTGTATGTAAACCATTATATACAAGTTGTAGAGCCAAACACAAACGGAAACAGAAAATGCACAATCACAAATACAATATCAAATACTAAGAACAAAGGATTTGATTATTATTTATGGCTCAGAAAACAAAGATCATTGTACCCTTTTTGTACAAAGAAACGGCCACAAAAAGACCACAAACCTAAAGAACATGAACTACGCAACTACTCAATGGTTCAATATTACACAGCCAATCTAACACTCTAAAAAATCTTAATCGAAGAAGCAACAAGATCCCAATCATAAAAATTTGTGATTAAAATCAGTAGTTTTAATCCTCACACAAAGTATCGAAAGAGAGAACGAAGAGAAAAAAGCACAAATGAAAACCTAGAAGCTTCTCACGCACAAAGCAGAAACAGAATGAAAAAGATTCACGAATAAAATGACCATTCAACTCATTTTATAAACATTCTCATCACCGTAGATTAGGCTGGAAATCAAGGAACTGGAGCAGCACATGTGTCACTCTATTGGGTAGGATTTGGGCCGGTTTCGAATGTGTTATCGGATAATGTTTGAGTAGTATAAAAATCATTCTAGCAATAAGCCAAGCCCATACTTCATCATTGCCCAAAAGATTGAATGCAATTGACCAGAATGGCATCACAACCCATCAAATCTCTCTCTTGATGCCAATGTTACAAACAACTAAACACATCAGTTTTCATCAACACCAGCACTAGGAAGAGCCAAAACCTGCAGAAATACAAAGTTTAACCACTATCAATTTTTAGAATTTGCAAACAAGACTTAAATTTGTTTAGAGGAAGTACCATTGTCCCATATCAACGGGATTAAATTGTGTAAGGATTTTTTCAAGCAATATGGACTCATTTTTAACTATATATCTAATGAAATGCATCCTAACATCTATGTGTTTAGTCCTATAATGAAAAACTGGATTTTTACACAAATGAATGACGCTTTGACTATCGGAATAAACAATAATAGGATTATGCAATTCATTTAATTCACACAACAAGCCTTTAAGCCATAAAGACTCCTTACTAGCCTCGGTAGCAGCTACATATTCAGTTTCTGTAGTAGATAAGGCCATAATAAACTGTAATTGAGACTTTCAACTTATGCAAGTATTACACAAAGTAAACACATATGCAGTTATTGATTTTCAATTATCCTTATTACTAGTATAATCAGAATTCACATATCCTCTTAACACAACTCTCTCTTTACAAAATTGAAAATGCAAACCTAAATCTGCATAACCTTTTAAGTATCTTAAAAGTCATTTTAAAGCAGTCCAATATTCAGGACCCGAGTTTGCCATAAACCTACTCAAAATGCCAATAGCATGTGCGACATTAGGTCTAGTAAACACCATAGTATACATAATAGATCCAACAGCATTGGCACAAGGCACTTTATGTATTTGATATCAAATTCACCATGTGGACATTGATCTTTACTCAACTTAAATTGACAAACAAATGGCAAAGTAACAGACTTGGAATCATGCATAGCAAACTTGGATAATACCTTTTTCACATAATCAGATTATGTTAAAAGAAGAGACTGTTGTGATCTATTTCTTTTAATATCCATTCCTAGGATTCTCTTAGCATGTTCTAAGTCTTTCATTTCTAATTCAGTACTTGAAGCCCTTGTAATGTCATTTATATCACTCATTTTATGTCCAATCAACAATAAATCATCAACATACAAAAGAAGATAAGCAATCACAACATTACTATCATTTCGTTTAAAATAAAGACAATGATCAAAGACACTTCTTATAAAACTAATAGATGATACAAAATTGTCAAATCTTTTATACCAT
Source organism: Fraxinus quadrangulata (assembly GCA_903798255.1). NCBI lineage: Eukaryota > Viridiplantae > Streptophyta > Magnoliopsida > Lamiales > Oleaceae > Fraxinus > Fraxinus quadrangulata. The sequence continues at coordinate 20,528 of CAIGRB010171152.1, read as the reverse complement.
TGACTAGGTGATTGTTTCAAACCATACAAAGACCTATTTAAGAAACAAACATGATTAGGTCTTTTAGAATCAATGAAAACTTGTGGTTGAACATATAAATCGGTTCATCTAAGACCATGTAAGAAAGTAATTTTAACATCAATTTGTTCAAGTTCTAAGTCATATTGAACAATCAAATCAAGCATGACTCTTATAGTAGTGTATTTAACAACATGGGAGAAAATTTCATTGTAATCAATACCAGGTTTTTGGGTAAAACCCTTTGCAATTAGTCTAGCTTTAAATCTAAGAGATTGTTTAGAAAAATTTCCCTCCTTAATGCTATAAACCCACTTACAGTCTGCTAAATACTTATTCTCAGGTTTAGGAACTAACTTCCAAGTATTATTTTTCAATAGGGACTAAATCTCCTCTTCCATAGCTCTCAGCTTCTCAACTGACTATTGACAACTTAAAGCCTCTTCATAAGCTTAAAAGCTAAATCTTGAAAAGATAAAACAACAAAGGATTGATAGTCACTTATCCTAACAGGTTCCCTTATCTCCCTCCTAGTTCTATCCCTGGCAAGTTGATAATCACTCAAATGATCATCCAATTCATTCACAGAATCATGTTCACTGCCTTCAATAGGTTTTTCTGAACCAGTAACATCATTACTCCCCTCATCACCTCCATTCTCAACTTGTTCCTCCTCAACAAGTTTAGGAGAGTATCCTAGTTTCACCCGCATCTTAGTCTCCCCATCATTTTCACTCTCATGAACATCAATAGAGACTTTCTTACTCAAACAAGGCATGTCATCTTCATTAAAAGTCACATTCCTACTGGCTATCATCTTAAAACCCTTTTCATCTCTAGCCTAAAGATTGTATCCTTTAACTCCTTCAGAATACCCCATAAAGACACACTTCTGGGATCTTGACTCCTATTTGCCTAGACTTTGGAGAGAATATGCGGCACACCCAAAGGTTCTCAAGATAGTACAATCAGATAATTTTTCTAACCATACATCTTGAGGTGTCTTGCCATCTAAAGCACTGGAATGAGTCCTATTCACAATAGACATTGCTGTCATAACAACCCCAAAGGACTTTAGGAACTCCTGAACTAATTATCATACATCTAACCTTATCCAAAATATTCGTATTCATTCTTTCAGCAACTCCATTTTGCTGAGAAGTATAAAAAATATTTTTATGCCTGAGGATCCCATCATCTTTACAAAGTTGATAAAATTCAAAATTATAAAATTCTAGACCATTATCTGTTCTTAAAACTTTGATCTTTTTATTCATTTAATTTTCAATTAAAGTTTTCCAATTTTTAAACTTTTTAAAAGTATCTGATTTTTGTATCAAAAGATAAATCCAAACTTTTCTTAAAAAATCATCAATTAATGATAAAAAAATATCTATTACCACCTTGAGTGGTAGTAGATGATGGACCCCACAGGTCAGAATGAATATATTCAAGGATAGATGCAGTCTTATCTTTTCTAGTATTAAAATGAAGTCTATGTTGTTTTCCCAAAGTACAATACTCACAAAAAGGAACCTTAGAAATCACACCCTTACCAAATGCTCATTTCCTATTCAAAATATTGAGGCCCTTTTCACTCACATGTTCAAGCCTATTATGCCATTTCAGGGTAGCATCAATTTCAACACTTGAGGACTCAGCAGTATGACTCTGAGCTATACTGGCTCTAGTGACATATTTACCATTTCTCTTGGTACCTTTGAAAATAACTAAGGAACCATTAATTACTTTCAAAGTACCATTTCCAATCCTGTCTTGTAGGCTTATGTCATCTACATTACCCATAGAAATCAAGTTTCTATTCAAGTCAGGAACATACCTTACCCTCTCTAGAGTAAAGGTATATCCATTTTCAAATTTCAAAGTCACACTACCAATTACCTAAATCATATAAGCTACATTGTTGCACATAACAACCTCTCCACCATTAAGGTCCTTAAAGTTCTCCATCCAAGGTCTTCTAGAGGTCATTTGGAAAGTACACTTTGAATCCAGAATCCATTCAAAATTTTGATCACCGTTATCTGCATAATTTGCAGTATTCAGATCAGAAATGGGTTCGACACCACATAGACATCAGTAGTCCTCTTATCTAGGGGTTCAACTACATTCCCCTCACCCACTTTCATCTTTCGTTGTTCATTCTTTTTCTTATAACAATCCTTTATAAAATGTCTCATCTTTCCACACCCATAATACTTCCTATTTCCACTTTTAGACCTTGATCTAAACCTCCATTTTCCCTTCTTCTTAGAGTTATTGTTCCCCTGATGACCCTGACCATTTCTTTGCCTAGTCATAGACTTCCCCCTCACAGATAAGCTCTCAAACTCTTTCACAGTCCTATCAACCTTAAGATCTAATTCTTTACTTTTTAAAGAATTAATCACTATTTCAGGTGTTAAGGTATCTCTACCATACTTAATAGGAGACTTAACATCCTTATACACATCATGTATAGCATTCAAAATGATAACATCTTTATATTCCTTAGAAACTTTATCCTCAGCATTAATGAGATCTTGAACTAATTTATTAAAAGTATCAAGATTATCATCTAAGTCCTTAGACATATANTTCACAGTCCTATCAACCTTAAGATCTAATTCTTTACTTTTTAAAGAATTAATCACTATTTCAGGTGTTAAGGTATCTCTACCATACTTAATAGCAGACTTAACATCCTTATATACTTCAAGTATAGCATTTAGGAGTTTAACAATCTTATATTCTTTAGAGACTTTATCCCCAACATTAGTGATATCTTGAACTAACTTATTAAAGGTATCAAGATTATCCTCTAAGTCCTTAGATACATCAATCTTAAAGCTAAAGAACTTTTCTAGAAGGAAAAACTTATTAGGCAGACTTTTAACTAAGTATTGTTATTCTAATTTGTTCCACAAAGCCTTAGCATTATCAAGTTTTCCAATTTTTCTCAACATTTGATCAGACAAATGAAGAACTATAGAGGTATATGCAAGTTCATCAGATTCAAGTTTTTGATCATCAGTTATAGTAGCAGGAAATTTCCCAATTATAACCTTAGAGACTTTCTGTTGAACTAAGACCCCTTTCATTCTTTGCTGTCAAATGGGTAAATCTCATTTTCCATTAAAAACTCCAAAATCAAACATAGTAGTTGTTATTTGAAGTTTTTAATCAACACAAGAAAAGATTTGAGGTCACAGTTTAACAGAAAAAATAGAAAAATAGATATTTCAAAACCAATAAAATGTCACATAAATCTCAGTGTAACACAAAAAAAGGATGAAATATCAATTCAAATCAACATGCCAATAGCACAATAATGTGAAATGCAACAGTGATTATAAACAGAATAATACCCTTAATGAAAAACATAAAGTCAGCAGAAAGATTGAACCAACTAATAGTCACAGTAAATCACCAAATATGCTACAGTATATTAAACACATTAATATGAGAAATTCCTCTAATTTCTGAGTGTTAGAATTTACCAGAATTTCGTGAGGTTTATGACTATAGGTCAAGGTACAATTCTTAACTACTAGGAATAAAAGGAATAATAAAGGGAAACTGGAGAATTCAATAATATTCAAGATCAAATTAACAGAAAGTAAATGGTTAGGAATTTTTCACCCAATAGGTTCAAAAGAACCAGTGTCAAATTCCAGAGTCTCTGCAGGACAACCAGCTTGAAGCCCAAATCTCCAAGCCCGTCCACAAAGAACCAATTTCCCGATTGTGAAATTGATTTTCACACCCAACACCACCAATAGAAGAACCAGAGAGCCACCAAAAGGCTCTAATACCACTTGTAGAGTCAAACACAAACGGAAGCAGAAAACATACAATCACAAATACAATATCAAACACCAACAACAAGGGATTTGATTATTATTTAGGGCTCAAAACACAAAGATCATTATACCCTTTTGTACAAAGTAACGGCCATAAAAAGATTACAAACCTTAAAGAACATGAACTACGCCGCTACTTAATGGTTCAAGATTACACAACCAATCTAACACTCTAAAAACCTCAATCGAAGAATCAACAAGATCCCAATCACAAAGATTTATGATTAAAACCAGGAGTTTTAATCCTTACACAAAATATCGAAAGAGAGAATGAAGAGAAGAAAGCACGAAGGAAAACCCAGAAGCTTCTTACGCACAAAGCATAAACAGAATGAAAAAAATCACGAATAAAATTACCATCCAGCTCCTTTTATCAACATTCTCATCATCGTAGATTAGGCTTAAAATCAAGGAACCAGAGCAGCACACGTGTCACTCTATTGGGTTGGATTTGGGCTGGTTTCTAATGTTTTATCAGGCAATGTTTGAGCAGTATAAAAATCATTCCAACAATGGGCCAAGCCCACATTTCATCATTGCCCCTAAGGATTGAATGCAATTGACCAGAATGGCATCACATTCCATCACAAGTAACATTATTCTTTCATATTTTAGGAATATTACGTCTATACCGTCAATGTATTTGGAGACATTGTGTGCACAAGTTGATGGGTGTTACTTACCTCATCTTCTTTGTGTGACTCAATTAGTTAGGAACATTTTGGTTGAGGATAGTAAGGCTTGTATGTTAGCCTTACTGAGAAAGATAAAAGAATGATAATACAGAGAAAAACAGAGGCATCGAAAATTGTTTCTATTGCCCTAATTAGTATTCGTCTAATTCTTTCTTGATAAAATCTTTGCAATGTAATGAGCAGCTTCGTTGATGAAAGAAATCATACTTAGGACATTTACGATTTTGGTGGACATTAATTTTCTTCATTGCACTCCCAACAATTTTGAATATTAATCGTCATCTCTCTTTCGCTAGTTGGCCTTTTGTTGCTGTCATGGCACATTGCTTATTATTACTAATATAAAAATTTAACAAATTCGTAAGTTGTTTGCATGTAGCAAATGAGAAAAATCTTGTGTTTCGTTTTAAAAGAAATTTTCTTGTAGAACTTGAAAATGTTACTACGACACTTCCTTAAGACTCCAAATTAATTATTTTTGGTCACGATAGTAAAGTTACGTGCACGCGTTTTAAGATTTTGTAAGGTGTCGAAGCCTCTTTTAAACTATGAGTTTTTATTTCGATTTGGTTACATTATTTGTGACGACATATTTTATATTAATTGCAACCTATGTTTAAGTCCTTAAAATTTTAAAATTTGAGCCCTTTATTGTGTATGTTATAGCCCATAAACACTTAAATTTGTGCCCTTTATTTTATATTTCATTTCTTTTTGTCCTTCAAAAGACTTCCTTTTACAGTATTTTGATTATTTCTCACCCCAGTCTGATTTACTTCATTTAGTTTTACCACAAACTAACTTGTGCCATGATCATATCACTTAACTTACCATTTTAACTTCCACTTTTGCCAACCCCCTAAAGCTGTCCCTTTTTATTTTAGAAGTCAAAAGTTTATTTCAAATGCATGATATTATTCAAATGTAAATTCTAATTGTATCCAACATTTCAAAATCAAATTTCAACTTCTTTAGCCACCTTTGTCTCACAAAACACAATTATAAATACATAAATTCCACTTACCTTTTTTTCCATGAGTTGTGCTAGGTGTACACCCCAGCTGATAGCCCTCTCATAGGGGGTGGGGCCCGCGATTATTTTGTAATATCGGGCTCCCCTTGTGAGAGGGTTGTCATTCTGAGTGTACATCTTGTCTTTTTCCATAGACTAACGGCACCTTTGAATTTGGAAATTATCTGAAGGAAAGGTTGGAAGCACGTTGCAATTTTTTACAAATTGGACACAAAAGGGTATTCAAACTCCCAACATTTAAGGTAAGGTGTTTTTGGCACTTTTGTAAGTGAAGCAAAAATTATTTGTTTATGAAGAGATGATTTTTGCCTTATCATTGGTTTGCTTTGCAAAATTGATGATAACACAAATAAACAAAGTTTGTATTTCTAGAAAATATATATTTTTTCTCATTTATTTAAGTGTTTCCTACTGGATATTACTTGTGGTACTCATCCCTACTAAACTTTTACAAGTTAATTCGAGGCATGACAGTGGTTGGCACAGTGACAAGTGCTCGGGTATTTGAAATGCTCTTTAAAGAGTAAAATTTTCAGTTATTTAAATATTTTATGAACGCTTAGATGGCACTTTTAAAAATCTTTAAATGTCTATTTCGTCTAATTTTTTATATATATTGCACGTCAACTATAATTTAGAAATGTTAGATTGACTATGCATGAAGTTTAATTATTGCTTAATTAAATTTTCAGATTTTATCCTTCTACTTAAAATGGGTATAACTTGGGCTATGGTGCATGTTTTAGAGTGAAATCAGTGTAATTTGAAAGGCTTACGAGTCTTCTAATATTGGTTTTTGGAATTATCCTAAAATATTACCTAGAGAAAAAGTTATGTCCATTTTAGTAAACTGCATCGGGTCAGTTTTAAAAATAATGTCCAGAATAGTAGAAAATTATTTTTGTGCTTCAAACATTATCACCGAGACTTCAATTTTTTTTATATGTTGTGGGTATGTGAATGTTATATTCTCTGTTAAAATTTCATAAATTTTAGTTGACGTTTGCTAGGCCAAACATATTTTTCTTTCCGCTGCTACGCAATCGGTATTTTTCTGAATTTCCTCGAGATGTTTTCCAAAATCAAATTACACCATAGTTGTCTAAATCTATATGGACAAATATCTCCCATTAATTTTTTTATATATATTTCAAACTCCAAAATTTTTCTTATTTATAATTTATTTTGATTTACATTGAAGATTTCAAACTAAGATTTTTTTGAATGGTTTGAGTTCCAAAAATTTGTGGCGTTACATTACGCATCCTCAATAGCTATTGTTAAATTCTTCTAATTCGGATAGTTTTGGTCCAATCAAACTATTGCCAGATAAACGAATAGAGATTTCAAATCTGCAAATAATAATTGTATTCAAGATTTTGAATAAAAAATAATTGTACCGCTCACTATAATAAATCGCCTTATCATGAGCCAGTTTGACTTATATTTGTAAGAAAAGATTTTGGAGAAAAATAATTTTTTCTAAATGAATGTGATTAAAAGTAGGAAAAAGTGATGAATTAACGAGTGAAATTATTTCATTGAGAATATATTTGGTAGATAACGAGTTAAAAAAATGAGTTGTAAGAATCATTACCAAACAGGGTGTATTTGTATATACCTTATCCAAAAGAGGGGTGTATTTGTATATGTGAGAAGTTGATTAGATTAGTTAATCTCGTAATGCATGCCAAACACCGCATAAGATTAAATTAAACCTTATCCCCTTTAATTTGGTGCCATTGTAGAATGCATTTTAGAAAATCCCAATTAAGAAAGATTACTAGCACAAAAATGCCATTGTGAATTTCCTTATCCCTTTCATTATATTTACTAGTCTTTGTTATGCCCGTTGCACAAAATTTGTATTTGTTGTGTCTTTATTATCGTAGAAATTGTAGATTTTTGGAGAAAAAAATTGAAAGTTCAAGTAAATGTCTTAGAAATTTGAATTAAAAGTTAATTACTCCTTGATTGGCATATTGTAGTTAGTTATTTATGCAATTCATGTATAAGGTGATGATATTATTGGTTGGTAAAACATGGATAAAAAAATTCCATCAGATTTATCATCTTGAAACTAGATATATTTAAAGGAAGTGTAACTAATATAGAAGAATTTGGTTGAAAATAGGTATATTTAAAGGGGGTGTAACTAATATAGAAGAATTTGTGTGACACTTATCAATGGGAGTGTATACATATGTCCACAAAAGTAAATTTGTGATAAATGTATATGTATCTGTGTTCGTGCAAAAAGGGCACAGAATAGAAATATGTGAGCATGAGTATCCGTTAGATGTGTTTCCTTGCAGTAAATGAATCTCAACGTGAGATTATTTTTATTTTTCTTCAATTCTAATACGCCTTAAAATTGTAATCCCTGAATATTGAATTTTCTAAAAGCAAATGAACCAAAGTGCAGCGTCACTTTGCACAACCAGAGAATGGAAAACTTTGAGATTTTATAAAGTAATAATATGTGTCTTTTAGACTTTCAATTAAAAAGAATAGCATAACACAAAGTACTGTACCCTATAAATACTGTACAGTGATAATTTTGAGAACTATGGCATTACTGAAATAGAGGTCAAGCATGAATTACAATAAGATTTTACTGTAAAAACTAATCATCATTTTTTACTGTGATTGCTTCCAAGAACTTGGATGGAAGATGTTGGAATTTGGGTGTGACCCGAATTCTTTTGTTGAAATTGTTGAAGTAATTGAAGAATTCTAATTGAAGTGCACGTTAAAGAGAATTCAAGTTTTGAATGATATTTGAATCCTATATCAAGTTGAAGTTCTATTTTGGAAGCACATTAGGAGTTGTAATTTGTTTTGGACTCGATGTTGAAATTACGGATCGGGAAGAAAAGTCGCCGTATTTTCGGTAGTCAGGCGCTAGATGGACGCTCGAGCAAGACCAGTAGAAAAACACCCGAGACTTTGTCGCCTGCTTGTCGCTACCTTGTCCGCGAGTGATGGGACTATCGTTCGAGCGACAGTGTTATCCAACCCAAACCTGTTTCGCGTTTTAACACCTTTTTTTTTTTTTTGCATTCTACTTCAACTACAANACTCTTCTATACAATTTTATAATGTAAGAAAATAAGTTACTAGAATATAGGATCCATTGTAATCTTCTCTCTTTCTCCATTATTATTGAGTCAAAAAAATCTCTTAATTCCCCTGCCATGATCTTGTTTTCTTTTATTCTTTGTTCTTGATCTAATACTTCATATATTGCCATATAACTTCAACAGCTCAATCCGATGATTGGTGTCACAACAAGTAGGGGTGGACAAAACCCAACCGAACCCGCCCAAACCGAACCAACCCGGTCGGTTTGGGTTGGTTTTTTTTGTTGTTTTTACACGAGTTGGGTGGGTTGGCTATGTACGTGGGTTGAGTTATGGGTTAACTCATGAAAACCGAATAAACCCTCCCAACCCGACTCACCTACTTAAAAATAAATAAAATAAAATGCCTAAAAAGTAAAATGAATCTAAAAAGTATGAGTGGATAGTGTAACTGTAATTACCTTGGTGCATCTTAGAAGAGGAACTTAATGTCCTTCCCACAAGAAATGCTGTATAAGTTTTCCATGTTATATTAAATACACTTTGTTCTTCGTAGTCTCGGCTAATGAGGATTAAATAAGATAATATACAAATTTATTTATTTATTTACTTGCTATTTAATTTTGTTTATTCGAATTTAGTATAATAGAAAATTAGATGACTTTAATTTTTGTTGACAAGTCGTCTCAAACCGATCAATCCAACCCAACCCGACCGATACTTGATTGGGTTGGGTTGTGTTAGGTTGGGTTTCAACATTTACACGGGTTGGGTTGGGTTGGGTTGAATTTTAATCAAACCGATCATGTTGGGTTGGGTTTGGGTTGAAGCAAAAACCGACCCAACCCTACCTATGCCCACCCCTAACAACAAGTGGTATCAATCATAACATGTGGTATCAGAGCCTAGGTTCAACAGTTCCGCACAGCGCAATGGTTGATTCGTTCGAAGTTTTTGTTCGTGATGGCTACCATGAAGTATGACATTCTGCTTTTGGATCGGAACACTAGATTTTCCCTATGGCGGGTTAAGATGTGTGCAGTACTCGCACAGTAAAATTTGGATGATGCGTTGTTGGAAATTGACAAGATGCTCACAACTTTGATCGTGGTGGAGAAATTACGGAAGGATAAAAATGCAGTTTCTCACTTTCATTTTCATCTATCAAATACTATTCTTCAGGACGTTTTGAAGGAGAATTCAACAGCTGCTTTATGGTTGAAGTTGGAACAATTGTGCATGGCTAAAAGTCTAACAAGCAAATTGAACCTCAAACAGCGTTTATACTCTCATCGAATGGTAGAAAGAGGATCATTGGAAGATCACCTGACTATATTTAAAGAGATGATCCCTGATTTGAAAACTTTAGAAGTAGAGTATGATGAAGAAGATTTGACCTTAATCCTATTGTGTTCGTTGGCCGCTTCGTTTTCTTCATTTAGAGACACGATCTTGTATAGTCGTGATACTCTCACCATAGAGGAGGTGTATGATGCTTTGTATTTGAAAGAGAGGATGAAGCACCTGGTTTCTGAGGCCAGAGATGGAGAATGCCTGGTTACTTATGGTGGTTCTGGAAGGGGCAGATCGAAGTCTAAGTTCAGTAATCAGATTTGTAACTGCTGCAATAAGAAGTGGCACTTAAAAAAGGATTGCTACAAATTGTAGAATAAAGAAAGGATGGCTACAAGTAGATATTCAGATACTTCAGGCGAAGCAGACCTCACGAAGAACATTTAAAGTGATAGAGATCTCTTAACTATTTCTAACGTCGAGTCTAAACTAGAGGAGGGTTGGATTCTTGATTCAACAACTGTGTTTCACATGTGTCATAATAAGGACTTGTTTACTATATATGAAACTGTTTCCAAAGGTATCATGCTTATGGGAAACAACGCACCTTATCGGGTTGTTGAAATTGGTACGGTCAAATTGAAACTTTTGGACAGGACAATTAGAACACTTGGTAAAGTTCGACATGTTCCAGATTTGAAGAAGAATCTCATCTCGTTGTCTATCATCGATTCAAAAAGTTATGAGTTCTTTGGTGGAGGTAGAGTTTTGAAAGTTTGTAAGGGTTCCCAAGTTGTACTGGAGGGAATGAAAATGTCTCAATTATATATCTTGCAGGGTCATGCAGAATCTAGAAGAGTCAATCAACACAAGTTTAGTACCGTGGTAGACATTCAGTTTGATACAATACCTTTAAGAGCTCATAAATGGTCGAATTTGAAGAATACTACTCAGTGTAGTTCAAGAGATATGGATAATGCGGCTTTGCCACCATCACCTGTGGTGCCATTGTATTCAATTGTTAGGAAATGACTCAGTGGTAAAAGGTATGTTAATGCTGATTTTGTTGAACATGCTTTAAGTGGACTAGAATGTGTACAATCTAGCAAGGGCCCTTCTGTAAAAACATTTGGTTTTGATTCTGCTTTGGGGGTATGTTAAAGCCCATTTTGATTAATTTAAAATTATAATAATTGTTTGGGAATCTGAGGTAATTTTGTAGAGTAGTGCTTGGATTCATTGGAAGAGATGGAGTTCTATTTTTTATTTTTTGTTGGAGAAATTAATTTTTTGGTTATTGTTAAAAAAGTCAGTTCATTACTTGGTGAAATTCGTGTCAAAATGGANTGTTGGGATACCAGAGGTGGATAATATTTCCAATTGGAATTTTTTATGAGAATTTCGTTTGTATTTTTCATTGATAAGTTCAAGTTTATTCCTTGCACTGAAATTTGTCTTCAGGTAGAGAATTATTTTTTAATGTCGTTCATTACAATGGAATTCGTGTCAATGTGGAGATTGTTAGAATTTGGGTGTGACCCAAATTCTTTTGTTGAAGTTGTTGAAGTAATTAAAAAATTCTAATTGAAGTGCACGTCAAGGAGAATTCAAGTTTGGAATGCTATTGGAGTCCTATGTCAAGTTGAAGTTCTATTTTGGAAGCCCATTGGAGTTGAAATTTGTTTTAAACTTGAAGATATTGAAATTATAGACCGGGAAGAAAAGTTACTCATTTTCACTAGCCTAGCACTACATGGACTCTCGAGCAAGGTTGGCAGGAAAACACCCGAGACTTTGTCGCCCACTTGTCGTTATCCCGTCGCTCGAGCGACGAGGTTATTCGGCCCAAGCCCGTTTGCGTTTTAACACGTTTTTTTTGCATTCTACTTCAACTACAACTCATCAATTAGGGTTTGGACATTTCCCTACATAGTTCTCTATAAATACAAGGTTCTTCTATACAATTTTATATAAGTGAGATATATGATTGCTGTAATGTATGATCCATTGTAATCTTCTCTCTTTCTCCATTATTATCGAGTTAATAAAATTTCTTAATTCTTCTATCATGTTCTTATTTTCTTTTATTCTTGATCTAATACTTCATATTTTGCCATATAACTTCAAGATCTCAATCCGATAATTGGTGTCACAACAAGTGGTATCAATCCTAACAAAAGAGATAGTTGAAAAAATCACCAATTCACCACGATATACATATATAGAAAAAAAAAGTGGTTTAAGCATCGATGTTATTGGACAAAATACTATGAATTAATAAAAGTTAGTAATCAAAGAAATGTATTGTATGTTGAGGCAACTGTAAATGATACAATACTTACAAGGAAATTTCATCAGAATTGAAACTAAATTTAAGCTGGAAATTTTGAATCATTTGGAAGACCAATTACTTCTGTTGCTTAAATCCCACAAGCTCAAATGAGAAAACCACAAAAAACTTAAAGAATACTTCCCAATTGCCTAAAAGATTACTTGGGTTCGGTATTAGTTACATTAAGAAAGGAAGCATAAGTTTCTCTATCTTGAAAAATGCAAGCATGCGATGTGGATGTAGAAATAAAAATAGCTATAATTACAGGGAGGAAGAGAATCTAAAAATATTCAAAAGGATGTCCATAACGAAGATGGAGTCAGGAGGTACAGTAGACATCTTAAGCTTTAATGGCTGTTCTCTAGATGATTTAAACAATGTAGTCATCAAAGTTCGGAGAACTCATTTGTTGAATATTGATCTTCCAATGCACCAAGAAACCGTGCTCAGTTACAACCAATCGATCCCCACAATCAACACCAATACCTCCCAACACTTCTTCCCATGACCGGTTGCTCCAAGGTGCCCACAAAGGGTAGAGAGTGATGAATATTGTAGCCACAATAAATAGCCACAAAGCCTAAGTGAAAGGAAGAGGAGGATGGCACAAAGCCAAGAAGAAAGTACAAAGCCAACAACCCTCTATTCTCTCTAAAACACACGGCTGTCCACAATATTCATCCCAACACAAATAGTAATGGGGCAATTACATATGAAGCGGGAATTAGGTATGGGCTTTAGGTTAGAAGAGTAAGGCCCAATAGGTAGAACAATAAGTGGGCTATCAACCGAAAAGCCTTCCAAGGTAATGGACCGAGCCATGACCTCAATTGTGGTATCGATAATTCACTTCACTCATTGGCCGAGGTCTATGAAGTATAATTCAATAAAATCGATTTAACATCATCGCCCGAAATTATTAGGTATCAAAAATCCAACAATTCTCCACCATGATTCCCAATAAATTTGCAAGCAATCAAAACACACAGTTTATAGTTGCACAATCAAGGTAACCAATAAAATTGGTATCACAGACTTTACCTCGTGTTTTGAACTTCAAACACATACTATACCTGCTTCATATACTCACCGAGGCTAAGATCAAGAACACTAAGTAGAAGTAGAAAATCACATCAATCAATCAAGAGCAAATAAACATGCGACAGAGATATCATATAGGATAACACATAGATCTTTTCAAACATGTTCACACAGAACAACAGATAAATACCAAGTCAATCAACAGACCAACACATATGTAACAAAATGCATAAATGATCTCACCACACTTATCCTATCCCATTCCGTGTTACTCGTACCTCGAGAACACATATCTCACCTCATCGCTCACCATGCTCATTAGATAAATCACTCAACACATATCTAACTGGTAAGTCTATATAAATCCTAAGTTCTCGGGATAATCATCTATTACCAAGTCACTTCTCCAAACCTAAATGGATAATGGGTCTCCACCTAATAGAAGTGATAGAAGTTCCTCTCTCACACTCTACCCGATCAGGGTCTCTTACAGATAAAGGATTCCAACATTTAATCACCTCTCTACTCGTGACCCAAATGTCACACTCTACATCCCACGGTACAAACCACTAATTCACCCCAAGTTATCTATACTCCACCTTACCAAAAGACACACACACACTGCTAATGCACCCTAACCTACTATGCATGCAACAATTACACCAAGTAATAAGATCACTCAAATTCATGCCATGTACATATCAAACACATTGAAATGCAACATATAATCATGCAACAGAATTGAGCAACACACACATGCAGAAAAGGTTACACATGGATGCAAATATAATAACTAGGTTTACTCTCAATAAACCTCACTAGGGTCATCACTCGACTATAAAATCAAATTCGTCTCGCCTTTCATTTTACCCTTCTTCTTGGGACAATCCCTAATGAAGTGTCCAGACTTACCACAGCTGTAACACCGTCTACCACTAGGCTTGTCCCATCTCTTGCTCTCCTTCTTACTACCCTCATTACTCGAGTCACTACTAGAATCACCATTGTCTTGAGTTCTACCCAAACTCATTTGCTTAAACTTCATTATACTCCTCATCATATGTAACTCACCATTTCTATTATCTTCTTTTTCAGCCTTAATCTCCATCTCCTTACTCTTAAAGGAATTTATGACAATCTCAGCGGTTAAGGTGTCCATACCATACTTAATCGCATTATTAACCTCTCTATATGAATCAGGCATAGAATTAAGCAAAATGATAGCCTTATAAGTTTCAAACACCTTCTCATCACAATTAACGATATCTTGAACCAACTTGTTAAAAACATCCAAATTGTCATCAAGATCCTTTGAAAGATCCATTTTAAAGTTAAAAAATCTTTCAAGTAAGTACAACTTATTAGGAGTAGATTTAAGCAAATATAAATCTTCCAACTTTTTCCAAAGTTCTTTGGTAGAATTAAGTTTTCCAACTTTTCTCAAAATAGTATCAGACATGTGTAAAATAATAGAAGTGTATGCAAGTTCATCATATTCTTCCTTTTGTACTTATGTCAAATTTTCAGAAAATTTGCCATCTATGGCTTTTGAAACCTTTTGTTGAACCAAAATACATTTCATCTTTTGTTGTAAAATCGAAAAACCCCCTTTCCCATTGAAAATGCCAGTTTCAAAATGTGAAGACATTTTGAAAAACAAAACAGCCAAAATTGCACAAATAGGTCACACAAAGTAATCATAAGATAGCAATATACGCCCTTCTAAATTTCCAGAGTTTTGTGAGACTTCAAATCTCAGATCAAGGGAACGTTCGAATGGGTCAAGTCTAGGTGTTCTAACGAAATAATCAATGCAACACGAAGGTATGTCAGCAAAATTCAAATTTCCACGCAATGCAATCTCATACAGAGACTAAACAATATTTAAAGCACAAAAGCAATTATCAACTTGCAATCAAGATTCAACACTTCAAAATAGAGGAAATAATTACTAAATTTCTAGCATAAGCAATGGTTACCCCTTTATGGTAACCCCAATCCTAATGTCACCCCACACGATGACGCGCTAATGCTGAAATTTAAACGGGATAAGCCAATTTACTAGAGCGGACCTATCTGAGTCTGTAAATTACGAGAGATGCGAATTTACTACTATAGGACCGCAATTTGTGGCCTAAAGTAATTCAGTAAATATTTTATAGTTTCGACCGTCGTACCCACCAAGGGAAAAATCGTTCAACTTTTCTTGCGTAACCTGAAACACTAAACCAAAAATATCAGCACGTTCGGGAAATCAAAATAAACAAACTACCTGAAGAAAGCGTCGCCAGAAGACCCTCCACGCGCAGCGCCGGAGTTGTCACGTGTCGGCGATGGCGGCGGCTACCGTCTTCCCCATGCGCCGGACCACCAGGTGTACCTCTACCTGCACGTTCCACCAGTGGTCATCGTTTTTCAAAACGACTTCTGGTTTAGCCGGAAATCGAGTTTGCATGTTCGAAAAATTTGGGAAAAAATTGGGCAGATTCGGTCTGCCTTCCTGCTTCGATTTCTAGCTGAAAATTGGGCTATTTTTGGTCGAAAAATCCACCCCAACCCGCTCTGATACCAAATGTTGAATATTGATCTTCCAATGCACCAAGAAATCGGGCTCAGTTACAACTAATCGACCACCACAATCAACATCAACACCTCCCAACACTTCTTCCCACGACTAGTTGCTCCAAGGTGCCCACAAAGGGTAGAGGGTGATGAATATTGTAGTCACAATAAACAGTCACAAAGTTTAAGTGAAAGGGAGAGGAGGACGTCACAAAGCCAAGGAGAAAGCACAAAGCCAATAACCCTCTATTCTCTCTAAAACACACGGCTGCCCACAATATTCATCCCAACACAAATAGTAATAGGGCAGTTACATATAAAGGGGGAATTAGATATGGGCTTTAGGTTAGAAGAGTAAGGCCCAATAGGTAGAACAATAAGTGGGCTATCAACTGAAAAGCCTTCCAAGGTAATGAGCCAGGCCATGAGCAATATTAACTAAATTAGGCTACTTCAAATGGTCCATAAAGATTGTAGGATTGGTCGTCTCAATAGTGGTGTCGATAATTCACTTCACTCATCGGTTGAGGCTTATGAAGTATAATCCAATAAAATCGATTTAACATCATCGCTCGGAATTATTGGGTATCAAAAACCCAACATCAGTTTTCCAATGTAACCTAGTTTCTATATGGTTGGCTTGATTGGTTAAAAACCCTCTTTGTCCTTCTGTAGTCATAAAAGATAATAATTTTAATATTTTATAAGAGACTCAAAAAAAAAAAAAAAAAAATGACTTATTTAGATATAACAAATTGTTTGATTTGAATGTTAAGAGGAAAGTCAGTCTCATCCCTTACATTGATACTATCCAATGCATATTTTTGTTTAATGACAACTTGAAATTTAACAACTAAAGAATTAGCTTTCTATGTATCTATAGATACCTACTAATGAAACCTTGAAATTTCTGGAAATTACTTGTGTGACTATTCGTAAGCATTGTTTGTATAGATATCACAATTGTAGCTTCAAGATCATCTTCTTCCTTTTTTTTTTTTTTTTTACTTAATAAAAAATATTAAGAATTAATACATCCAAAGGTTCACTCCAAAGGCCCATCCAGAGCACACTAAACTTCCTTTCTCATTGCATTATATCTGTGAACAGATTTCCTATACTGGATTTTTCAAAAGAACAAGAGGAGGAACAATAGGAAGCAAGTTTGTCATGGGAAAATCTTAAAACGAATTATATGGACAAGCCACTAAAATTGAGTCTACAAAACTATAAGCACTAAAGTCAAAACACATATAGAAATCACATCACATTTGTTCATATTATTATCATCATAAAGAGAATATAGACAGACACATATACATACTGACCAAAAAAGTGTAAGTATAGTCAATCTGCCTAAATGAAAAAAGTAATGGAGCATACATGGTAGTAAATGCTAGTTAGGAGTTACCTCTTAGTGCTGAAACTTATTGGGATATATATATTGAGCATCTTTCAAAGTATTCATCACTAAATTTATGAGGAAGTCTTCTGGAATCCCATCATAGGTTAAAAGAGCATTGAATATCTTCATCGAAAAGTTTTTCTTCAGTTGTGCTTTATAATATTCATCTTCCAGTTAAAAACCAAGGGAATTTTTTTTTTTTGTGAGATATTTAGTTACTCTTTGAACCTATGACGGTTTTCAAGAGACTTCTTTCTAAATTTAGTGATAAATGCTTTGGAAGAGACTCAACCATCAATGTTAATATTTGATCTTTTAGTATCAACTGGAGGATGAAGTGAAGAAAAGAAAGAAATATTAGTGGCATTATTTGAGCTGCTCATAAGATATTACTATGGAAGCTAAGAAATGGGAACATGTCAGGCAGGTGGAACTCCTTATTTGTAAAACAAGCTAAGAATTTTAATCAAGAATTGAAATTCGTCACCTTCATTAGTCAGAAAGAATGCTGAATCTGTGAAAAATGAGGTGGGATCCTGAAATTTATAAAAACCAGTAAGATTATAAAATTACCTTTCGTAATTTAGTAAGGAACATTTATGTTTTGAAGAAGGATAAAAAAGAACATACCTTACTCTTCACTAATCTGTGATGTCTCACGAAACATGATCAAACCCTTTGCCAAATCTCCCATGAACAAAATGATATCATTTGTTTACTCTATTATTTTATGAACAAGAGAGTTATCTATATAAGATGTACGATAAACTTTGATATGGACGCTGTATGACAGAAGAGATCCGATTTGCTTCCTCCAGCTACCTGTTATAATTAGTAAATAATAAATTGATAAAAGTTTAGAAGTAGTATCTTGTAAATTAACTTAATGAAGCACTATGTTTTGAGAGTATCATTCACTTAATGATTATCTTTAGCCTTGCTTCTATAAGTCTAATAATCCTGGTGATGCAAATCAGGAGAAGGATCCGGCCCTAATTTCATAAACCTTGGCTGCTATGATATGCAGAGGAAATTTAGACAGATGACAGATCAGTGGCGATTCTATTGCCCTTTTGTTTAATTGTTTTCCTAGTTTATTGTTTCCTAATTTATTTTCCCTCACTTATTGCTTTCCAAGTTGGGGCTGGAGATTGTAATTTTCTTTTTGGATTATTATTTAAGGAACAGATGAAGAAGAGAAGAGGGAGTTTTTTTTTGCCATTCAATAAAAAAATCTGGAGTTTTATTCTATGGAGTGATTCCATTGTTACATAGTGTTTCTGTGCTAGACTCTTGATTCTAACGTGAGGTTGTTCCAGAAGTTTGGCACCAATTTTGGTATCAGAGCGTGATTCTTTCATTACGAAGTTTTACGTCTCATCCGGTGACCCGCAGTGGCAATTCATACTCCATGGCAAACATCCAAAATACAAACGATCAGAACCAAAATAACCAGAACACAAATCAGCCTCAGTTTCAGCATCAAATAGATCAAATAGCCACGGTATTGGGTCAACTCACCCAGCGATTAGATGTCATGGTTGAGCAATACGGTCGAGAGGAGCATGGACCTTTAAATCGGAGGGGACGCACTGCAGTTCGTGGTGGGGTGAGGGTGGACGAAAATGATGGGGATGCTGATAATAATAATGAAGAAGAAGAAAATCTGGAGCCTGAGGATCATGCTCCTCAAAACCAACGGCATAGACAGAATGAGAGTTGACGTACCAGATTTTTTTGGAAAATTGGAACCCAAAGCTTTTGAGGACTGGTTAACAGCTATTGAGGATTAGATTGGTTTGATGTATCGGAGGATAGAAAGGTTCGTTATGTCCGGATGAAATTGATGGGGCATGCACGAGGATGGTGGGGAAGTGTGGAAGAACAATTACGCCGTACATGACGACCAGCAGTTTCTAATTGGGAAGAGATAAAGGAGCGACTAAAGGAAAAATATTTTCCCATTTACTATGAGCAGATGATGTTCGAGGAGATGTTACAGCTCAGGCAAGGATCATTGAGTGTGGATCAATTTACAGATCGCTTCCACGAGTTGACTGTTTGTACCAAGATTGTGGAGACTGATCAACAAACGTTAGCCCGATACCGTACCGGATTATGCAGTGAGCTACGCAAAGAAATGTGGACTGCACGCTTAATCAACGTGGATGAAGCGTATCAAATGGCACTTCGTATTGAGAAACAAATGGGGCCTCGTTTGGGAGGTGTTGACATACAAAAACAATAAGGCCCAATTAAATGGCCTATAGAGTGAAGCCCAGGTAAAGAATTCAAAGGATAATCAGTCCAAACAAAACCATGTGGAAGTCCAAGACTGAGTTATGCAATGAAGCCCATCATCGCCCAAACCGGATATACGCTCAAATAGTGGAGGTCCGTTGTTGCTCAAGCCTGCAAGATGCCCAAGTGACAAAGAATCCCCGTCGCCCAAACTTAGGAGACGCTCAAGATCTGGGCGAGGATAAGATATTATTATTATTTAAAGCGACAGACAGTTTATTGAAATGGTTCATCCTACAATCTAAGAATCCCGATTGCAAGCAGTTAAATAATGAGAGAAGTGGCAGCGGTTATAAGCAGTTCTTTGACAATTCATCCATCATGAAGAAAATGGGTAGTTATAGGGTGAGAATCAGTTTCCAAATGATTTTACAAGGAAAACTGTCAAAAGGAGTATAAAAGAGAAAGAAGACATAGAAGGAAAATATCCAATCAATCAACTCTCGAAAAGAGAATTATGTAATTTCGTTCTTTTATTTTTTTCTCGTCAAAACTTTCAATTTACTTGTGTTCTTGTGCCCATTGGATGTGATTTGTTTCTTGTTAATCGTACTCTTCATAAATAAAGCACCTATCGTTGGGACTTTGTCC
This sequence comes from Fraxinus quadrangulata, assembly GCA_903798255.1. NCBI lineage: Eukaryota > Viridiplantae > Streptophyta > Magnoliopsida > Lamiales > Oleaceae > Fraxinus > Fraxinus quadrangulata. Next base: position 311 of record CAIGRB010171152.1, on the reverse strand, counting down.
CGAGAGATTTATTGCTTACACGATCGTCTGAACCTTCTTTTAATTTTTAACGACTTCCGTGCAAAACAATTTGGCACGCCCAGTGGGACAATGGTGTTTGAAGATACGAACGGTGAAGTAATATGCCTAAAAAAAACTCTAACAAGGAGCCAGTAAGCCAATGAGTAGTCCATTTTGCGGTCGAACGATATGAGGAGTAGCAAAGTACTCCGCAATCAGAAGGACAAAATCAAAGTGGCTATAAGTCAATGACAGAGTGGAATCCTCGAACCATGTGCGCATTGCTCGTGAAATCACGCAGGACGTCGTTG
>CAIGRB010171112.1:3455-18861 GCA_903798255.1 Fraxinus quadrangulata | reverse complement strand
GTATATATATATATATGTTTAAATCTTTAATATACTATAAAAGTGTAAACAAAAAATAAAACTTAACAAATAAAATTTTTATCTTATTATTTTAAAAATTATAAATGTTTTAGAAAATGTATATTTTAAAAAAATTAGAAAATGTGTGTATATATATTTTTTGAATTTTAGGTTTTGTAATAAAAAAAAATTAAAATACGAACCGAGCAGCTCGTTTTGGACGAGCCGAGCTCGGGCACGAGCTGTGCTCGCCCAAAAAACAACGATCATGAGCCACGAGCTCGGGCATGAGCTGAGCAAGCTCGGCCAATTGCCACCATTATGATGCGCAGATGATGGAGGATCGGTGTTTGGATGTTGATGATGCAGAAGTTGATGAACATAACTTGGGTGAACATCAAACAAATGAAGAAGCTGAAATGCACATTGAGGAGGTTACTTAGGTAGAAATAATAGCTTCTCATAATGTTATGAATGAACCTAAAAATGTTGAGGCAGAAGAGGTTACTGAGGTAGTTGATGAGGATGGTGTGTTAGAGGATTTCAATGATCCTGAATATGAGCAGGATGAAGAACATAATGACGAAGATGACGGTGAAACATTTTTCAAGTTGAGTGAGGGATTTGACAGTGGAGTTGATAATACAGGCATTGTACAAGAGATTGAAAAAAGGGATGATAATAATCCGGGAATAGATTATGGGGATTCAGATGATCTAAGAAGTCTGTCTAGTGATGAGGAAGAAAGAGCATTATCTTCAAGAAAGAAAAATATGAGTTGGTTCAATCCTGCTAAAGATATGGATAACCCCAAGTTTAAGATTGGTAATGGTATCTCCTCTTATGTGTTCAAATTTAACAAGAAAACGGAAGTTGCAGCTAAGGTCCCAAACTTTTCCCTTAGTTGCAACTAATTGAAAGATTTGGAGCCCTAGCTGCAACGTAATTTTCCTCCTTTCAAAACTCATACATACAACAATCTAATATTTTCTTTTTTGTTACTAGTATGAAGTTCAAAATGTTAAGAAGGGCTGTAATTGTTCAATATTGAGTTAAGAATGCTAAGGATGGAGACTGAGGATAATTAGGCAGATAAGAGTCAAGATAATATACCATAATGAATTTCTACGGTAATTGTAAGCTTATCAAAAGGCTAATAAGAGTTAAAGTATAAACACATTTAGAGATGTGCATACATGTACTATGGTATGTCAGAACACGAAAGTCCATGATGGGTACTTGGCCAAGAAATATCTATGTTAAGTTTAGGTCACACCCTAAATGTCAATTAGTAGTTTTGTAGACACTGTTAAAGAAGATTACATGTATGAGATATCAAACTATCAGTGTTATAGAACCACGGAAAAATGTGATGAATTGGTTAATGGTATTATTGTTGAGAAATTCAACATTTTATGAGACTACGGTGAAGAGTTGAAGCGGACTAGCCCTTAAATAGAGGGAGAATGAGATACTTTAGAAAGAATATACATCTGTATATGGTCATGCAAAGAGGATTTTAAGGCTGGGTGTAGGCCTATGATAGGATTGATGGGTGTTTTCGAAAAACTGGACATGGGGGCCAGCTTTTTGCAGCTGTAGGAATTGATGGGGATAACTTCATATTTTCCTTAGCATGGGTTGTTGTTGATGCTGAAAACAAAACAAATCGGAGTTGATTTCTGGAGTTGCTTATGTTTGATATAGGAATGCACAACCCCAGAGCTTGGACATTCATTTCTGACTAGTAGAAGGGCTTGGTTGAATCTATAAACATGTTTTGCAAAGAGTAGAGAAAAGATGTTGTGCAAGGCATCCATACAGTAATTTCACTTTAAAACATAAGGGTTTGACATTGAAAACATTATTTTGGGCTGTAGCGAGGGCAATAATTATGCCGAATGGAAGAATTTGTTGAATGAAATGAAATAAGAAAATGATGATGCATTCAAATGGTTTAGTGAAAAACCAGCATCCTAATGGAATAAATCACATTTTCAAGAACAATCTAAATGTACATACTGTTGAACAACTTGTGTTGTGAGGCATTCAATTCATCTGTTTGGTTGCCAGAGAGAAGCCAATATTCACAATGCTTGAGAAGATTAGACACCAACAAAGCCTAGAATGAATGCTAAAATGGAAGCAACTGAAAGACGAGATCATGCTTTTGGACCAAGAATTACGAATATCAGGTTAAATCAGAAACAAGATGTTTGAAAGCTGATTATGTAGATCTTGAGAAATTTAAGGTCAGTAATAGAGATGGAATGAGACATTTTGAATTCATCAAATAGGAATGTGGTTGCAGAAAATGGTAGTTAACAGGAATTCCATATCACGTGCCATTGCAGGAATGTTGTCCAGGAACATTGGCTTACATAACTATGTTGATCTCTGTTATTGGAAAACAACTTATTTGACATTATATACTCTAGTTATTCAGCCAATGTCAGGACCCAAACTATAAATAGAATTGAAAAAGCATATATTGAATCCACCGAAGAAGAAGAAGCAAGTTAGGAGACGGAAAAAGTTGAGGAAAAGATCTCCAGATGAACCACCAGTTGGATTGAAGATGGGAATGAGTGGCATGTAGATGACATGTAAAAGATGTGGGGAGGTAAGTCATAATAAGAGGACTTGCAAAGCTATCCTGCCTAGAGATTAGCCATCACAACCAGAGAAATCAAATGGCAAGAGAAAGGCATCTACCTCGACTAACAAGCTTCCACACAAGAAGTCCAAAGACGAGCACAAATTCTTGAGTAGTGTAATATTGGTTTTTTTTATGTTAGTAATTGCTTGTACAGTATAATTTGGTGGTTTTATACGTGAAAAGGTAATAAAAAAATTGGGGACCTACATTGCAATACGTTCACAATGTTTGGGGCTTTCAACGCACTTATTATTAAAAGTTTAGTACTGTAACTGAAACGTTCAACAAAGTTTTGTGATTGTCTACAATACTCGTAAAAGGTTTTGGACCTATGCTGAATCAGCTACAAAATATTTAGGCCTGTACTACACTTTTATTTTGAAGCAAACATTCATAAAATTGGGAAAATTGGAAATTATTACAACGTTGTAAATTAAACACATACTTCATTACTAATAGATAATGGGAAATACAACCTCCAAAATAGCATATCAAAGTCAGAAACCAACATTCTACTACTGACACCATACATAAATCTAACACCAACACCAACACAAACCTAGCTACAGATGCATGTTAAAATAACTCCTATCACAAATCCTAACATCCAAATTCTCCACACACTATTTCCCGTTGAATGGATGGTCCCAATTTTAGCTTCCATCTCCCTCCTTGCTCCAAAAAAGGTAGGAACTAGCTCCTTCAATCTCCCGCACATTGAAGGGTCACACCAAGCAGAGAAGTTACATTCACTCACACTTTGACTACGCGACCAAGTAAGAAATCTCCTTTGTGGGTTCAAGTTCGTCCACGAGGTCTTCATTTGGAGAGAGCTTCCACATCTCATTTTCATGGCAGTGAATGCAGCTTCTTAGGAACTATGAACTGGATTCAAAGATAGAGATATAGGGTTATTCTAATTTAGTGCAAAAAATGAGGGAAATAAACTGTATGAATTATGGAGTTTGGTGGAAATTAATGATTTGACCATTTTACTCCTCACTTATTTTGTTAATTTGAGTCAAACTTTCAATTTTAGGGTTGACTAACGGATTAATGGACAGATTCTATCCAATGGACTCCCGATTGCAGTTGAAGTGAAATGTTTGGGATTGTAGTCACAAAAATAAAAGGTTCAAGTATAGTCTGTAGCAAATTAAAAGGTTTGGGACCTCTTCTAAAAATTTTCCTATACTTTTCTTAATTCTAATTACGTTATTCGAGATTAGCGAGAAAATTGTTGGAGAATATTTAGCCAACTTTATGCATTTTATTAAGACAATTAGCAGACACGTCATTGTGATTTATTTGCAATTTCAAGCCAAACTTTATTTCATGGACTGCGGATTGGGGTTGAAATTTGATATTCAAATTTGAATAGATTATAATTAGCAAGCCCTTTGCATTTATAAACTCTAAATTCCATGCGATCGCACACGAACCTACATGTCTTCTAGTTTCTAACTGACTGTTGAATTTGATATGGTTCGACGGGGAGAATGGTTCTGTGTAGAGTATAAGTTACCAAGGTCAGGTCAGGAGGTGTCTGCATAGTTTTCTCTTTAGTTTTTGTTAGCTCTTTGTGGCTTGTGATACCCAACTGAAATGCTAGCTCGGTTATTTGGATTCTTCACTTAATAATAATACCAAGCTCTCTGACTTCTGGCAATTATTGTTTATTTTAATTGTTAAAATCATAAAATAATTCGCGAAACATTTCTTGTTTGTTAAAGTTTGTGGTGTTTGTTTAGACATGACCTATTTTATCAGTAACTTAATGAAACTAAAGTGGACGACAATTCTGAATACTGTCTTATTTAAAACACTTATTGTTCATGGATAGTAATGAGAATGCTAATCACTTCCATCCATGTCACATTTTGCAGTCGAAGTTCATTAGATGAAAGGAACAATATCATGTCAAATTAAATGTGCCGTACACTTGATTGTAAATGTTAGGTTTTTTGTGTAATTGGCAAGTATGTGAAAAAGAAAAAACTAGATTTATTGTGTTGTAAAAGTCAAGAAGTAAGGTTCGAGAATGGAAAAGAAGGAAAAACGATGTCGCAATTTCGCTAGATTGTCACCATAACTTGGCTCGAGTGGCAAAAACAGAAACATTGTTGCTAGCTTGTCGTGGGGACTTCACTCGAGCGACACACCGTCTCTCGCTTGTCGCCCAACTTTTCCCCGAGCAATAGGATTATCCGGAAAATTTTAATTCGCGTTTTTAAGGCTTTTTATACGCCTCATTTGTTCCTTAACTTACAATATAAATACCAGCATGCCTCTAAACGATTTTTTAAAGGTTGAATATTGAAAGAACACATACTGCTTCTTATCTACTTCATCAAATTCATTCAAAGCTTTCAACCTTCGTCGTTCGATTTGTTCTTAGAGGGTGAAAACATCAAACTCACTTAATCCAAATACCAAATTGATACTTCCTACACATTTGTCAGAGTGCTGAAGATCAAGGGAATGTGACTAGAGTTCCAGTTGTTGGAGAACGCAAAGTTCTTTGTTGATCCACATGAGATAGACGAATTCATAAAGTCAGGAGTTGGTGTAGGAGCACATAATCCAGGAGGGCTTTGAAAACTGCCGTTGGGAGTTGGTGCATAAGCACGTAATCTAAGAGAGCTGTGGGAATTGCAGTCAGGAGATCTGAAAATATTAGTGGTAGTCGTGTCTGGTGGACTGTAAGTTCAAAATTCGTTTATAGTGGATTTCTGACTAGCAAAGTGCCAGGAGTTTTTACCTGGTTGGGGTTTCTCCGTGATCATTCTTGGTATTTATTTATTGTTTTCATATAACTGCGTTATTTCAACATAGGAAAATTGGATTGTTTGATTAACTATCTAGAGATAATTAATAGTGACTTGTTGCTAATTAATTATTAAGTTTTAATTCAGCGTAATCAATTATTCACCCCCTCTAGGTGTAATTTGGGTCGAACCTCGTAATTTCAATTGGTATTAGAGACACATTTCGATTCCTAGCCCTTAAATTAATCTAGATAAGTCAGTATCTATCTATGACTTCGTTTTTTTACGGAAGTAACTATGCTTACTGGAAAGTTCGAATAAGACCATTCCTGATAGCATTGGATGAGCGTATTTGGATCAGTGTACAAAATGGTTGGACTGTACCTTCATCCCATATTGCTGGTGTTACACCCACTGATATTTCTCTTTGGACCAAAGACCGATTTGTTGATTGCAACTGGAATAGTAAAGGGATTCATGCTTTATTTATGCATGTGTCTGCAGATGAGTTTAGGAGAGTTTCGATGTGTGAAACTGTTAAGAGGTTTGGGATATCTTAGAAACCACACACAAAGGTACCAAAACGATTAAGAACTCCAAATTGCAAATGTTAACCTCTAGGTTTGAAGAAATTAGAATGAAACATGATGAATTGTTGGATGAATTATATACGAAGCTTAATGATATAGTAAACTTAAGTTTTAACCTAGGTAAGAAGATCCCCAAGTCTAAGATAGTTCGAAAAATCCTTAAATCCCTAACTGAAAGATTAGACCTAAGATCACTACTATTGAAGAAAGCAAAGATTTAGATGAAGTTAAGATAGAGGAACTCGTAGAATCTCTCCAAACCTATGAACTTACCATTTCTTGACCAAAGAAGCTTAAATACATAACCATGAACACCATTAGAGAAGAAGAGAGTGAGTCTACTAACGCTGAGACACTTAGGGACAACGAAATAGCTTATTTCGTGAAAAAATTTCAGAAGGTGATAAGGAATAGGAGAAAACCTCACGATAGGAAAAATGATGTCCCTAGTAAATTCTCGAAAGATAAGCGTGAAAAAAATAACCCTATGACTTCTAGTAAGAAAACCCGGTCAGTTAGATGTCACGAGTCTCAGGGTTTTCGTCACTATAGGAATGAATGTCCTAATTTGAAGAAGAATTTGAATAAAGGAAGGGGTAAGGCATTAGCAGTGATTTTGAGTGATGATGAATCAGATTCGAGTGTTCAGAGTGATACATCTGGTGATGAGGATGAACAAAATTTTATGGTTTTCACATCTATAGCTAAGATTGAATCTGATAAGGAGAATAAAACGGTGGAGAATGATGAATATAGTGAGAATTTTGAGGATGACTCTAGGATGAAATCGATATTCATGAGTCTTATCGACAATTATTTGAAGAAAGTCTTAAAATCAAGAAGGTTAATAAAATCGTACTAAAAAGGTTAATGAACTTTAGAGAGAGAGAGAGAGACTCTTAGGTGACTTTCAGGATTTTACCAACAATTTGGGTAAGTTGAAGCTGGTAAATGAGAATCTAGAAGTTAAAGTTAAATCCTTAACAAATGATCTAGAAAAATCTATTACTCAACGTCATTCCTTCATGAGTGGTACTCATAAACTCGATAATCTGTTAAGGTGAACAAGTCTGCTGGAAACAGGCATAGTCTAGGATACGTTCAAAATAGTAATACTACTGTTAGTACTTCCAAGACCACGTTCGACCCAGCCTCCAATAAGATTAGGAATATTGCTAAACCTGAACCCAAGGACAATAATGTCTTAGGATTGAGACCTACTAGACAACGTATGATCAATAGTTCTATAAAACGGCAACAACCTCCGAGTAGGTTTGAATCTAGGTTTATTCCCACCTTTCACCATTGTGGCACACTGAGACACACAAGATGTAGGTATCGTAAACTTGTGACTAGAAGTAAAAGTCAGGATATCTCAACCAATGTTAACTTCCTCCCTATTCAGTTTAGCCACTTAACTGAGATGATGACTTAGTTGGCTAGAATCACTTCTACTATTAAGAAGGTTTGGGTTAAGAAGAGTGACCTGAAAGGTCATCATGCTCTTAAAGGTAATAACATCCATGTACCTCTTTGATTAGTTACTTAGGTGCATGTATGTGCAGTTCATTGAGTCAATTCATTCTCGCATTCATCTCATTTATTAGTGTTTTGTTTTTGAATTTTTGAATTTTTGAATTTTTTATTTTATTTTATTTTTTTTTTTGCGTTTTTACTTTTTAAAAGTTCTTGACATTTCTTGATGCTCATAAATACTGCATTTGGAATCGAGTATGCATTCATCTGATCTATATTGTGATTTCCATTACTTTGTTAGGTTTAATGTGGAGTATTGAGTATATGTTTCTTCATGTATCATCTACACAACACATACTGTGATTTTGTGAGTGAGTCTGGACCATATGTGTGAGATTTGGGATGACTGTCATCCCTTGGTAAGGTGACCTTGAACGTGAATTAACCTTCATTTAGATGACATAAGCTCACATATAATTCTTGTATCATAAAATAATAAAAAATTGCTTCATCTTATACTCTCTTTCGAAGCCTATTTGACTCGAGTAATTAAGCTTGATGGGTTTTTCATAACATAATGCCCTATGGTCAACTGCCTTGAAGTCATCAGCCCAACACTCGTTATATGGGTCATTTTAATCGCTTAATGGATAAGAGTCTGCACATAAGATGTAATAATCGAAGAAAATAATATAATAAAAAGAAATTATATATGCTCAAACTCAGAGAGAGAAAAGAAAAAGTATATGTGCAAAATGAGCTTCATTTTAAGGTCTTAATAAACTTCTGGATTTGACTTTCATTAGTATGGGAAAATACTTATCTAATAGTGATGTTTGCTTGTCCTTTTTCACAAATTTAAGGTTTGGAGTCATGATCACAAGAAAATAGTGGCACTTAACACACGTAAGTTACTTATACATTTTACTCCAATTGAACTTGAATTTAGTACGTAGGAATCTTTTTATTGATAGTGCAATACATGTGAACACATGCATTTTTGAGTTCATCAATATGTCAAAAACGTGATTTAAAAAAGGCTATTTTTCGAAATTTTCAAAAAATTAGTGCTATTTGTGTAAAAGGGTTTTTGCCTACTTTCGCTGAACGTCGTTCGAACGATAAAAGCAGAGGCTGTCTCGCTCGAGCGACAACCCAACTTTTTGAATTTTAACGTCCTTTTTCACATTTTTCTGAAAATTTCCTCATTCCACTCTCATTTTTCTTCAAATCTCACACCCATTTCAAATTCTTGAAATTGTTCAGTAATTGAATGTTTGGCATCCAATTTTTGGTTCATTTTTCGACATTTCATCCATTTTTCTCAGATTTTCAAGGTACTATTTTGAAAACCCTCGATTGTTTTTTTACTTTTCACATTTATTGGGTTTTTGTTATTTTTGCTTTAATTTCATGAATTTCATTTCATATTTTGACGAATTATATGTATTTTCTTCTTGCATTTGTTCATTTGGGTGATTTTGTCTTTTTTTTGCTTGGTTTGGACCGCATTAGACCTTTTTTTTTCCATTCTTGTTTTTTTATTGTTTTTTAAGACTGGTTTTGTTGGAGGTTGGCCTAGGATTAGTTGGGGCTTTGTGATGGTGTTGAATGTGGTGTTTTTGGTTGGAGTGGTGTTTGAGTTCGTTGTATTGTACACATACACGCCACGTGTTAGATACATTTTTTCGATATTGTTTGGGCTACGTGTCCTTTTGGTCTATTTTTCCTCACACACTCAATCATGTTAGGGTGGTGAATTTGTTCAGGTGAAGTCATCTATTTTGCATTTGATGTTGACACCGCGAGGTGACGTCACGTCACCGGGTGTGCTGTCACGGCACACATTATGTCATCACGTCACGCAATCAGGGCATTACGTCACAATGTCACGATTCCACAACATTACGTCAAGGCACTATGTCTTGGTGTCACAACACCATGTTGTCTACGTCCTTGCATTGCACAGTTTCATTTGTAGTGTGATTTTGCGTTGCTTTGCGTGCATATGGTTTCTTTATGTGATTTCGTTGGGTTACATTTAGGTTGTCCTTTCACGTGCATTATAGCATTCTATTCAATAGTGTCGTTTATTGCATTTTTTAACGTAAGTCTCTTGTGTGCTTCTCAGATGCCACCTAAGCGAGCTCGGACGACTGCATAGACGTTGAGTGTGTCCACCTCCTTCAGTCAATCCCGGTTCATATCGCTACTTCCAGAGAGGTATTCGAGACCCAGTTCTCATTACGGCCAGTGCTGGTAGAGCGTGAGGTAATCCTATCTAACATTTCCCCCGACCTCGCTGCCATTTTCACTTCTAGAGGTCGGGATCCATTACTTATAGATTTGACGCCTCCTCCTAGTCTTCTTGTTCATGAGTTTTATGCTAACATTCACGAGGTTAGGGGTTCTACTTTTAGGGTATTTCTTAGGGGTAAGACAATTAAGATTACTCCTAATATAGTGTCTAGCATAGCCCATATTTCTAGAGTCGTTCACCCTTTATTTCCATACTTGTTGGCTGATATTCTTCTGGTGGACTCTCTTATTCGTTCGACGGTATTTAACACACCGTTGAAAGGAGGCTCTAGCAGGATCTGCACTGGCTCTCTCCCTACTGATTGCCAGATTCTATTGCGCATTGTGTGCACTAATCTATGGCCTGTCTCACATACTTCTTCGTTACCTATGGAGAATGCCCACTTCTTGTACGCCTTATTACACAGCAATTTTGTTGATTACCCTCATTCATATGCCAGCAGATTTTACGTACTTTTCGTATCACGGGGACTAGGGTAGGGCTTCCTTATGCCTATCTTATTTATCGCCTTGTGACCGCACTTGGCGTTAATTTTCCCAAGGAGGTTCCTATGAGGGTTTCTTAGTCAATTGACCACACTACCATTTCCCAGAGTCGGCCTCAAGCTTCTTTTGAGCCAACTGAGCCAGTTGATCTTATTGATGACCTTATTTCCATTTATCCCTCCGATTTTCTTTCTTCTTCTTCTGCTCCTCTTTCTGCTAACATCCCTTCGACATCCACCTCTACTTCTCTACCTATAGAGTCTGTTCCCATTGACCCGTCTGTCGTACTTATGGGGCAGATGAATGTGCTAATCGAGCAGCAGGCTTATATGATAGTAGAGATTACGTAGATGCTCGCTACAGTTGATCTACACACTATCGAGTTTGCTAAGCTTCGCGGGCTGTTGGATATCTTCAGTGAGGGCTACGATGGATTCGTCGCCATTGGGATGACGGTGCAGCTTTTGATGAGGGGACTGATGCTGATGATGCAGCAAAGTTGCTGGTTGCCCCTTGTCATTTGTGACAAAAGGGGGAGTGGTAGTAGATATTTTGATATACTTAAAAGTTTTTCTTTTATTTGACATTAACATTGAATGTTAAAGTTTTGATCAAAAAGTATATAATTTTTGTTTTAACTAGATTAAGTCTTGATATTTAGTTATATCAATATTTCTTTTGGTATGTTGGATTATATTGATATTGCATCTTAATTAAGCTGGTATTATTTGATGTATCTAATTTTTAGCTTGTATGACTAATGATTAATGGTGTGTTGTCGTAGGCACCAAAAAATAGTCTTTAAACCTCTAAAACTAATGTAGCAATGGAAGTAAGGGTCGATCACACGAAAAATGTGTAATTTAATATTTTATACTCCGTACAATGATCTGGGGGTTTTGCTTGTAATGAAGTCAATCTATAACAATAAAAATTAAATTAATGAAAACAATCAAAAGACTAACATTGGTCCAAGTCCACATCCACCGTCGAAAATCCACAATTGATCATAGATATAAGGATAATTTAATTCATATTTCGAATATTCACCGTTTGAATAATTTTTCTATCTCTCCTTAATTTTAGTTAGTTAGGAACTAGCGTTCTAATTAACCCTAATTATTAAATAATCCCAAACCAGCGCTCAAGATTCAATTTAATAATAGCTTTACACAATAGAAAAATCGATGAATTAGATAACACATATAGCAGCGGTTGCATTTAATCTATTTAAACATTCTTCTTAAGATTCAATAACCTTTATCGCAGAAAATCATCAAATCCTAGTGCTTCACAAATTAAAGGAATCAAACAATTATGAATTTGATATTTAACTTAACGGTAGATTATACTGAATAACAAACTAGTAGGCCTCCTAACAATTAAATATAACAATTATAAAAATAAGTGCAGAAGAATATTCAATACGCAAAATAAAAATTAAATAATAAGAAAAACTATTTAGATCTCACAATATGTAGTTCCGAGGCTTCAATTACCTTCGACCAAGTGTAGAAGTTTAGTTACAGTTATGAATCTAAGAGAAAATAGAGAAAAGATAGGTTGGAGACGTTTTGGTGTATTTTTCATGTGTTCTAGGGTTGATAAATATTAAATGAACTTATTTCCATAAGTAGTGGAACGGAATTAGAAAATCAGAAATTTTTTACTGATTTGGCTCGGATGGACGCCCAGTAGAAAATGGGGCAGCCGCCCAGGCATAAATATTGACTTCTGTTAATGAAGTTTATAACTGAGTAGTTTTCAGTATTTTGGTCATATCTTCCTCTTTCGATATACAATTGAGACGATTCAAGATGCATTAGAAAGCTAGTTCAAAGGACTACAACTTTCTTCAGATGTCATCTTCCAATTTGGTCGTTTGCCATGTCAAAAATGGGTCCCAAATTGAGACTAAAAATCCTATGCATAACTTTTCGATTGGAAATTGATGTGTGGTCCTACTTTGACGATTTTTCATCCCTTTGACTTTTTTCTTCATTCAATTGACTTCTAACATTTCAAATCTTCATCTTTTGGTTTGACACAACTTTTGTATATTTCCACGTTAGTCCTTGAACTTTTATTTCCTTTCACTTTGGTCACTTTTCATATTGCACTTTAGTCCTCGAACTTTCACTTTCTTTCATTTTGGTTTTTTTCACTTATTTCTTCCAAATTACGCTATATCCATAGAATTGCCACCTAAATCAAAATATGAACATAATGAGTACATTTTGGCACTTCTTGATCATACGAGTACATAAAATAAGGAGGGAAAAATATGCATTTTGCATTCCTATCAATTAACTGTTTGAATTATATTTATTCATATTACTGTTTCACGTGCTTTTACACTGAGTATTGAGTTGTTTATTTTGGAAAACATGTTTACAAAGAAAAGCACAGTTCAGTCAAGACAGTTGATTTGATAGTAGTAGTTGTTTTGAGTCTACTTTGTTTTACTACCTTAACTTTAGAATTTCTAGTTTTGTCACAGAATGCCAAAAGGAAACTTTTTAGATTTTTGATGTAATTGGCAAGTCTGTAAACAAAATTGACTAGATTTATTATTATGTTGTAAAAGTTAAAGAGTAAGTTACAATTGTTATAAATTGAGTTGTATTAGGTCTAGCGTTCGAGAATGGGAAAAGAATGAAAAATAGTGCCGCAATTTCGCTAGACTGTCGCTATAACTTAGTTCGAGCAGCAGAAATAGAAACATTGTTGCTAGCCTGTTGCCAGGACATCACTCGAGCGACACACCGTCGCTCGCTTGTCGTCCAACTTTCGCTCTAGCAATAGGGTTTCTGGAGAATTTTAATTCACGTTTTTTAAGGCTTTTTATACGGCTCATTCATTCCTTAACTTACAGCATAAATACCAGCATGCCTCTGAACGATTTTTTAAGGTTGAACATTGAAAGAACACATATTGCTTCTTATCTACTTCATCAAATTCATCCAAATCTTTCAACCTTCATTGTTCGATTTATTCTTGGCGGTGAAAACATCAAACTCACTTAATCCAAATACCAAATTACTACTTCCTATACAAGTGTTGAAGATCAAGGGAAGGTGACTGGAGTTCCAGTTGTTGGAGAACACAGAGTTCTTCGTTGATCCACAGGAGATAGAGGAATTTATAAAGTCGGGAGTTAGTACAGGAGCATGTAATCTAGGAGGGTTTTGAAAACTGCAGCTGGGAGTTGGTACATAATCACGTAATTTAGGAGAGCGGTGAGAATTGCAGTCAGGAGGTCACAAAGTACTAGTAGTAATCGTGTCTAACGGACTGTAAATTCAAAATTCGTTTATAGTGAATTTTTGACTGGCAAAGTGCCGAAGTTTTTACCTAGTTGTGGTTTCTCCGTGATCATTCCTGGTGTTTATTTATTGCTTTCATATAACTGTGGTATTTCAACGTAGGAAAATTGGATTGCTTGAGTAACTATCTAGATATAATTAATAGTGACTTGTTGCTAATTAATTATTAAATTTTAATTCCGCATAATCACCTATTTACCCCTCTCTAGGTGTAATTTGGGTCGAATCTCGTAATTTCAATAAAGATTAATGTTGTTGCCATTTTTATCCATGACTAGTGATACAATCATAATGGAAACACAGAAAATTGAAACAAAAGTACAACCTCATGAAGGGAAAATTTTATCTAGTGATGTGGGCAATGAAATAGTCCAACTCCTTGCAAGAATCGCCCCCTTCCTCCATTGATTCTCTAACCTTAATACCTAGCTCCTCAGCCCTTCTCCTTATCTCTTCCCCTTCTTCTGATGCCATCAACCTTTCCACAGCGTTCTTGATTGTCGATGCTTTCACCATTTCGTCTTTCTGTGCCCATTCCCTTAGAAACAGTCCTGGTTTCAGAATTTTTGTTATGAATATTGCATTCAAAGGTTTGTCAGAATGCATTGTCCAGGCTGCTATTGGAACACCCATAGTAATACTTTCTAAGCATGAATTCCACCCGCAGTGACTCATGAATCCACCAGTTGATTTGTCAGCCAGAATTTCAAGTTGAGGAGCCCAATCTCTCACCACTATTCCAAGTCCTTCCATCCTCTCTTCGAATCCTATTGGCAATTCAATTGTTCTAGGTTCACCGGCAAAGATAACTGCCTTATCGGCATCTCTCAACACCCAAATGAACTTCTTCTTGCTTTGTTCTAACCCCATAAGCAATGTCTCTGGCTTCTTCATCCGATAATGAAACTGTTGTTCCGAAAGGTACAAATATAACTGATTTTGGAGCCTGTTTATCTAACCACTCCAAACATTTGTGCCTGCTTTTTGTCGTATTTGTACTTAGCTTTACTGGGAGGCTCGGTCTGATTGCCCACTGCTTATTTCCTCTTATCGTTTTCCTTGCCAACAGATCAATATAGGTACTTTCTATCAATCTGTTGGTTTTATGGATATCTCCATCTCTTTCATTGAAAGTCAGAGATTTAGATGCTATGAAATTGAGGGTCATCTCTGGAACGAGTTCTTTCACAGAAAGCAAGCCTTCAATTCCTTCCCCTACTTGGAATGGCTTTCCCACAAGTTTCCACAGTATGAAGAACAGATTGAAAGCTGAGATGCAGGTGAATGCATAAGATTCCACATTTGGAATTGAAACCGCATCCTGAACTGTCTTAGCAAAGAAGTAGGTCATGGATAATGACAATCCTGGATGCTTTTGTCGACAAATCTTGTAAGAGCGTTCCAAAGGGTTTGCGAAAGTTCCTGTAGGCCTGGGTGGCTGGCCAGATATGTATGGGCGTTTTATCAAGCGTGTCTGGGTTTGGATCTGGTGTTACACCTCATCCATTTATATCAAGGTCAAAGTCAATGATGGGTTTAATTGAATAAATAATTTGTTTTGGGCTCTAATTGGTAATTACTAATACTTAAAGGATTAGAAATAATATATAAGGAAATTTAGAGAGTTAGTTTAAATAATTGGAAATGAAATGACTAAATAGGATATGTTAAGGAGATTGGAGACTTGACCTTGCAATTTTCCCATAGTTATCAAATTAACTTTGACTTTTCTTTTCAATTCTTTCCTTTCTTTGAAGAGAAGAAACCGTGCCAAGAGAAGGA
>CAIGRB010171082.1:0-21403 GCA_903798255.1 Fraxinus quadrangulata | reverse complement strand
AGGGTTTTCAGAGTTCTTAGATTTCAGAGGGTTATTATGGGATTAGCTAGTTAGGGTTTGATTTTGGTAAAGACGGTGTATGTATGTATGCATGTATGTATGTATGTATGTATGTATGTATGTATGTATGTATGTATGTATCTATGTATGTATTGTATCTATCTAACTATCTACCTCAGCACAATGGTATTATTGGTTTTATATTCATGTCAATCCAAGGTTCTTCACCAAATTCAACTTTCTTTGTCTGTATCTTACAAAGTCTCAATCAACGGAGGGTTTTGTTTAGTCTAACGCAAGACACATATAGTTTTGTTCTTTGCATTAATTGGTTAAGGTTTCGTATTTGCGTGTAATAAGATCTTGACAAGATAATTGTTGACCTCTAAATATTGTTCACCAATATTTGCATGGAATATAGATTATGTTGTATGTTAAGGCAAAAAATTTCACTCTTAGTGGTTCTTGGTTCAGGTTGCTAGGAATGAAATCGCATGTTGCTTAAATATGTAAAATGATAATGAAAATATAAGATTATAAGTTCCTCTCCTTAATAAGTTTTGACGTTTAAAAAGTTCAAGCAAGCAAATGAAAACATTTTGTTGAAACCTTAACCATATAGTTGGATTTCAAGATTGATCGTTCACGATTCAATACGTACTAATGATAATAAGTGTAATATTCCACAATTCATAAATATGAATTAGCACATAAGGGTTTGAATGGTTTTTTTTTTTTTTTTTAATTTATTTATCATGTTCACTAATGGTATGAGATTGGGGATGATATTTAAATTCAACTTATAACTTATCTTGTGTACAAACAACTTTATAAACAAGTCTATAATATGTACATATGTGGCATATAAAAATCCACCCCCCACCCCCCTCCCCCACCCCGGGAAGCTAATATAAATAAATTATAAATTTCTTTAGCAATCTAACCTACACATTCAATCATCCAACTTAAAGTTTAACCTATTCATAATAAAAAAGAAGAAAACAAATATTTATTTATATTGCATCTTCAATAATCTTAGAAGGCCAAATTCATTCATCACTAAAAACAATGTTTTAGAAAACCAGAAAATACAAAACTATTTAAAACAATACAAGTACTTGCATGTACACAAAAAAATTTTATTTCTTTACCTTTGAACATATTTTTCACATGTTCGTCCTCGATTCAATCCTTCCACCTTCGATCCTTTATTTTTCTAGGTTGATATCCAAATTGATTTTTTCAAAATTATTGATTAAAATTCTAATATGTGAAAGTCCTTGCAAAAAGTAAGTGACTGTAAAAATTTTCTTTCTTAAACAAAAACTTCATTGATGAAGAAAAAAATAGCATGAACAATCAAAGAAATACACAACAAATCTATGCTAAATCTCCTAGTCCTAACAATGTAAAGGATGCAAATTTGTGAACTACCTTAATATATACCATATCTAGGTATAAATAGTACAAATCGCAACTCATAAAATTAGTGCACTATCTCATCTAAAACTTTGACGCATCCTAAATTCAAGATAAATTAAATGTAGACAGACAGCTGTAACAATTAAATTGGGTTGTGATTTAAGATGCAGAAACATGTGTGTAAGTGTAAGACACAGGGAACAAATTTGAATTTTTCCAAGACCCCCACAGGCACCACCACCACCACCACCACCATCCTCTTCCTATCTTCTTCCATTTAAAAGGGTAGGGCCCACATGATACGTGTCATTACCCCCACGTTTCTCGGGTCTATTCTTTGAACATTATCTTCTTCTACTTGTAACTGGTCCCTCACCTCGCCTGGGTTTTGATGTACGATGCACCCTTTATTTTCTCCAAGAATTATCTCTCTCTTTAGCATCATACACTTTTCGCACTCCCCGAATATTTCATTTTTCTTATTATTTTCGTGAAGCTATAGTTTAGATAAGAGACGGGATCATATTCTTTATTATCTACATTTAAGTCGAGAATTCATTTCAACTACTATTAATTTTGAATCAATCCCATTATGAAATAGACAAACCCTCGTATTTCATTAGAATTAATCTACTTGCATATTGTTTTTGTACATCACGTTTGACATCTCTTCTATATCAAAAATCTGGCCAATAATTTGAAGTAGTGTTGTTTAAATTAATTGCCATGCTTGTCATCGTGTCAAATAATATCAAACTTAATATCAACTACAATGTACATGTAGCAAAATTGATTCCATTATTGCTTCGTGTATGTGGTGTGAATTTTTCCCCCTAACTTCTATCTTTTGTTTGGTCGTGAACTTGTTGACCCTTTAAAAGCAATTGATTAATAAAGAAAAGAGATTAAGCATCTTTATCTTGTCTAATTAAATAAACAAAAGGAGCTGGTTTAGCATTACAAAAAGCTGGTTTCTTTAGTTGGATGTGCTATTTGACTTGTATAAATTCAAGAAAAAAGATAAAGATTCTGAAAATAAGTTCCATCCACACCCATTAAGAAAATAGTACGTGTATCCGACCTATATGGTGAAAGCATGTTGAATATATTAAGATTTGATGTCAACCATAATAAAAGAAGCCACTCAAATATTTATATATTCATTAATAATTTTTATATTTTATCGATGTGGAATTATACACTTTAACATGTCTTACAAAATGATAGTTTATTTGAGAACATTAATTTTAGAATCTAATAGCCCATTCGATATTTAGATGCATCGATTGCTCGCTTGTACGTTAAGTTCCATATTAAAAGGCCAATTTTATGGAAAAAAAAAAAAAAAAAAAACTAAAAATATATGTTTCCTTTTAACATTGAATACTTCAATTAAATGTGTATACTCCCAAACCACCTAAAGTCACCATCTTTCATGCATCTGATTTCCCAATGTATACAATAAAATGGTAGCATTTGAGATGGAATAATATGGGTGTAATTAGTTAGTTATACATGCATATATTACTTACATAAAATTTAGGAATTATGCTTTTTGTACATTTCTTGTTGACATCATCTCTATGTGCAAGAAATTTGTCAATTGATTAGAAAAAATATTGTTAAAATCAATGTACAAAATTCTGCCAACTTACATTATGTCAAACTTGATATAAATGTAACGTGATTGAAAATTTAGGGTTGTTGGGTGGTGGTGGTGGTGGTGGTGGAGTGTGGGCAAAAGAAAAGACGCGTGGGTGGCGCTGACACCCTGTAGGGAGGCAGAGACTACAGCACGAGCAGTGCACCCCTCTTCTTCTTCGGGAGATACACTGTTAGATTAGTTAGTTATTAATTAAACTAAGTACTTGTCCAGTTGTTGTTTTTGGGATTCTCTCTTTTCTCTTCTATTTTTAATTAGGTTACTGAAACTTATAATACATCTTTCCACAAACCCATGTAATAAAGATGCTCTTTGTCGGCTCTCTCTCTCTACATTTTTAGTTTGTGATTTTTCTATGTTACTTGCTATTAGGGGTGCACCTTAGTTATGGACCTGCACTTCGTTAATTGTCACATTGTGGACGTTGTTTAAGGACGGATTTTCGTGCTTCAGTCGACCTATTTTATGTTGAGTTTGTTATTGTTTTATTATTGAATGTTGTTATTAATTTGAGGATCATGTATGCAAGGGAATGAGCATGAATCGAAGGAGCATCCGACTTTCAAGATTAATCATTCTCATGAGTGTGAATGTTGAGAATTCTCTTTAGTATCGTTGACAAGACAATAGTAAATGGGTTTCTCTATATATTAAGAAACTATTACACGGCACATAGAGTAAGAGTTAGTATCAAATATGTTACGTGTGAGTCTGGGGCAGAAGGAGGGGTAATGGGAGTGGTGGTTCGCCCCCTACCTATATTTTGTGGCTCCATCACTGGTGTGAGTAATACGTAGTAGATGTAAATTCGACAAATTATAGAATATAGGTATGGGAAGAGTTGAGATGTGTCTTCTGTCAGTCAAGCTCCAATCAACTAGGTTCAATAATCCTGAAGGATAATATTGCTTCATAAAACTTGATTTGTCATTTTCAAAATAATTGATAGCTGTTCCTTATTAGTTATTTCTTTCTTTCCTTTTTCCAAATGACTTAGGAGATTCCTTGCCAAATGGAACAGTCGTTGACCTAAAGGATAAGGTCTGAAGCAGAAACATAATAATTATGTTTTAAAATGTTTTAAGAAATAAAATTTTCAATTTCAAGCGGTGTGAGAGAGAATATTATGTGTTTTTTTTATTTTTCAACTATATTTATAAATTAAAACATGCTATATTGCGTCACAATTTACTTCCCTGGCCTGATAGAATTAAAATTTATGTATTTATCGAATTTGCTAGGTAATATATATATATATATATTTCATGAAGAGATAAAATCAAGACCTATAAAATACAATGAAATTTCATATTGAAGAAAGACACATGCGTCATGTTCCTCGAGATAGTCCATATAATAGAATTTTTTTCCTCATATTCACGTTCAAAAGGAAAGGTAACAAAATAAATAGTCGGACTCATTATATACATGTTATGGAGCTCGATGATGTTCGGAATAATGCCCTAAAGGCTACCACACATTTTGCACGATCTACAATTTACTATCTACTTATTATCCACACATTTCATACGAACAACAACTTATAAGCACTTAAATGCGTTACCAAACCATTGATTCCATAATTAATATTTCATAAATTATTTCTTTTTTGTTTGTTCACTACAAAAAAATGCTCCAGTGACCATAAACATTGGTCTGGTAAAAGCTATTTCTTGGTTGCTGAAGACCTTTAGCAACCAAAAAATGTGGTCACGTGATGGTTTCTAATTCACCGTAGGTGAAACTCTTCAGCAACCAATGTAATGATATATGGTCGGTAAAAGTCTTTTTTTTGGTTGCTGATAATCATAACAGAGTGGTTGATTTGCATCCTTTTGTTACTAAATTTTGGTCAGTAAAAACTATTACAATTTTACATCAAACAATATTTGGTCGATGAAGTACTCTATCTGCGACAAAATATTTGTCTCTAAAGAATAGTTGATAAAAAACAAGGAAAATTCTATGTGTACATAATAATGTCCATAATGTGATGTGGACAAAATCCTATTGTTAATGTGAAATTTGAATTAAAAGTTGGATCCAGTGACACGTGTAATTATGGACACCTGTGTAACATTATGTACTTGTAGCACTTCTCAAAAAACAATATCTATCATGGACCAATAGTTGGTCACTGATAGTGTACTTGCACTGCATCAACGACCAAATGTCGGTCGGAGAATGGTCAAAATTTGTTTTCGACTTGCTAGCAACCATTGGACTTTCAGAACCCACTGCTATAACTTAGTAACTTTTCTCATTAATAAATATAATAAAGAATGCACAAGAAAAATAAAGAAATTAACAAGAAGCCTATAATAATAGCTACAAAAGGATAATTGTCATTGCATACATAACAATACAAATAAAAGGATAATTGCCATTGCCAAAAAAATATAATTGTTATAACATTTCTTTGTATTTTTCATTTTGTCTTTGAATCAGTTCAACTCACACAGTAGTTCTTCCTCTTTTATCTGGAACTCCAGAGCTTCTCTTATCCGAGATTTCTACCCTTTTGCGATTCTCTTCAAGCATCTTATCAAACTCGTCTCTCCTTTCTAGCTTGCTCTTGTTGATGTCAGAAGCATTTCAGTACAGGAAATTTAGTGAAGGAATAAATTGTAACAATAAAAAGATCCTATCCATTTTGCGATAATTAGCAGCAAAAAGTTAGCAAATAAATAATTAGATACACTGGAAGATCATAAGTTCGATGATTCAACTATATAATTGATCGTAGCTTTCAAACATTCAAAAGCATCTAGAAAAATAAGGAGAAATTTATATAAATGTTAATGTCAACCGAAAAATTTTAACTTGTCACATGCACCCAAAAAAGGGGTCTACGAGTTCTACTTTGACTCATTTGATTAACTACTGATAAGTGAAGAAAATAAAATTAATCACTACATCAACAGAAACAGCAACAATGGAAAATTCGGAAAACATTTTTCCTTTGTTTGGCACTTCATCAGGCGTAGACGTTTGTTTGATGACATTAGAGCAACTCCAATGACAACACCAAAACACCAAATTTCACCAAAATTTGGTGCAAAAGTGCTCAATGTAACATCAAATCTGTGACATTACTGTGTAGGCTCTCAGTCAGCACATATCTGAACTGGAGAATACCGTAGAGCAAATAAAGCAACAAAAAGTAAGCGGTCATCCTCTGCACGATTTATTTCAAAGAAAAAATGACTTGAGATAGTGGTGTTTCGTGATTTTGTTGATTAATCATGCAGTGATCATTTATTTAGCCAAAACTCTAACCTTTTATGATGTGCCGTCCCTGCTGTTTTAAGGAGCTTTGTGATACCCAAACCCGTTTTAGCTGACTCAACAAATTTTTATGACATCTTCTAACTGACTTACGTGTTGATTCTAAAGCTTCGGAGAGAACCAAGCTCTGGAATTCAAACCAAGTGAGTTACTACGTTTTCTTTTGTACTTGCTGTTTTTAATCATTCGGAACATTTCTGATCATGATCACTCATAGGGTTTAATTCACTATTAAAAAACAAGAGAATGTATATTATACTTGTGATACTTCATAGAGAAATAACCATACTAAACTTGCCGAGTGTACGAACTGAATGCTATTCTATTTCGTATGCAAATTGAAGATGAAGCTTCATGGTGGAAGTGAAGATGAAGACGACTGGGAAGATGATGGAGATTCTGAGTTATCCAACTGAAGGAAGAAATCGATTGTGAAGGTCATTTTGGTTCACAATGCGGGTATAGTTTATTTCTTCAGAAAACTTCAGTTTAAGAATGTTGCCAAAAAGTGAAGATTAGAATGTCTTTCATGCACGTGCCAAAATGTGAAGGACCGTCAATTTAATCATCGACGATAAGCAGCCATAGCCGGTGGCAACTTTTGACCTGCATCGACCTTCAGTTATGGCTCTTAGTTTAATTATTTCTATTGTAGCACAACTCCTGTAAAATCTTGGTATAGATTTGTTATATTTCCTTGTGATTTCATGTCTGTACTTCTAACATTTGATGAACCAAATGTATTTATTTCATTTCAAATTATGGTTTCTTTAGAGCTAGCTTTATTAAATGTGTTAATGGTAAATTGGACAATATTGTAAGCCATATTGAAACCTGCAAGAATGACAAAGCTCTCTTTGAACAAATGATAAGCAATTGAAGAATCTTTTTATAACACGTATAAAAATAAACTACTCGATTTAATTTAAGTTGGAAAGAAAAAATTGCCTCATCGTTGTACAACTCTTTTCCTCATGAGCACCACAACTGTAAAATAAAAAGCGGGATGCAATTAACGATAACTGCAACAGAAAGGAGCGAAGTTCGACCCACGTGACTAGAAAGCCTTAAAAAGCTTGAACTCAAAAAAGGGAAAATAACATAAAAATTATGTAAGCGACTGGCTAAATAAACAGCTAGAGGTCGAATTTCTATCAGGGGACAACAATGAGAACAAATGAACTGCAAAACTTATCATTGACGCAGTGCTTGCTGCAACTGAAGAATTTGATTCCTTTGTTCAGTGGGAAGCATATTAATCTGTTCTGGAGTGAGACTCATAACTTGCTGAAGTAATGCCTTCTCCATCTCGGGACTCAACTGCACCACCACCAAATTTAGTTTAGATTGTAAGTCAGAGAGGAAAACTCCAAACTCTTTTCAGAGCCTGGTGTATGAATCCAGAAATCACTACTACTTACTGATGGCGGTCGAGGAGGCTGATTGCTGGGATTTATCTGACCAGGGAACATGAGTGGTCCCGGAAGCTGTGTTCCTGTCGTATTCTCAGGAAAACCAGGAATCCATGGGGATCCTCTATCTGTTTGCTTCGCGCTTCCAGATTGACTGAATTCAATTCCTAATTGCGGACCTCCACCCTGGAAGAGCATAAGATTGAGCAAGTTTGCATTTTGCACACCAATAGAATCTTGAAGGAACACAAGAAATTATCCATCAAAATGGTCCATGAAACAGTACTCATTTTTGAATTCTGAGAGAACAGGTAAGGTCAACCATCACTTATCTAACTAATATTAAAAGCTTCTGAGGATGTGAAGTCCATATCAGAACAACAAATTCGGTAAAGAAGACAAAATTGATTATGTAGTGTGTTTGCAGTATGGAGGCAGATGATTAAGTCAATGCCTACTCTCACCAGCTTGACTTATCTTTTCTTTCTAATGCCCTATCTCTATTTTTTAAAATTTCATCAATGCCCCTATTCCTAGGATTCTTCATTTATTCTGTAATCTTGATGGTAGAGAGGCTGAAAAATCATCAGGCATGCTAAATTTGCTCAATTCATTCTATCATTTTTCAGGTTTTAGAGCTTCAAGCCTTATAGCTTTGGCATCTTTTCATGCAAATCGTTTTTTTCCCAATCTGTCCTTATGTCCCTTCACCTTTCCCATAGAAACTTCTGTAGGAAGTTCAAGGCCTTCTAATGATAAAGGCTTTACTTGGTCCTTGGTTCTTGAGAAAATGAACATCAATGTCTTGCTAAAAACTGAATACAACATGAGGGTTTATCCCCAGACGTCTGTGTTATGCAGATGGAATAGTGTAACACTTGCAACTATTACTGCATTGAATTTTTGAAGACAGTTTTGATTTGTTTAGACTAGTATAAGTAAGAGGTTCATAATTCCCAACAACCAGAATCGACCAAATTAAGGAGTTCAGTGTCATATATCCAGAAAGAGAATATTCAAAGCTACTTTAGCATTTGCATTGAGCCGAATACAATACAAAAGGCATACCTGGTATAGTGACGGCGTCAAAGAATGACTTGGAAGTGAAGGCTGCCCCAGTGGAAATGAAGGCACCATAGCAGGAGGCTTGTTTCCAGACTGAAACGAGTAATATATTTATTAAAGTGCAAAATCAGGCCTGTAAATAGCCACAAAATTAGAAATAAATCATTTAGCTAGTTAACTGCATTCTCTAGCTTACATGAAATGCATGTTGTGAATGATGCAGCGGTGGTCCACCAGGATGTTGGAAACCCATATTTTGCCCTAATTGAGGGTGAACTTGATGACTGAAGCTTGACATTTGTGGTCTTGGTAGAGGCGGCAATGGTGGTTGCTGTGGTGGTTGCAAAGGTGGATATTGAGTTCCCATATTCTGCATAGGCTGCTGTGATTGACTGGAGGCTGAGGGCATCGAGGCATGGAGATGAGATGGTGGCTGTGGAGCAGAATTATAAGGTAGTTGAGAGATGTTAGGAACTTGAGAGGACTGTGGCAGTGACATTGATGTTGATTGGGCACCAATAGGTCCCATAGGCTGCTGTACTGATTGCAAGGGATGTGATGGCATAGATTGGGGTTGAGGGATTGGAGTTGGAATAGACACAGATGTTCCTGATATTACAGTTTGGTTCGACTGTGGCTTTCTCGTCTGGCTCTGACCAATTTGACCTGGAAATGATGAAGTAGGCTTAATATTGGGCTGCTGCGTCGGCAGTGGCGATGGCTGAGAATTTTGTGCTGCCGTTGATGAAACGGTTGGAACCTAAAGCGGAAGCTAAATTATTACACTACAATGCAGCAATATAAATATCAAGGATATGCATGGAAAATAACATACTTCTTGAGGGGGCTGCACCATTCCAAGCATGATTTGAGCCTAATGAAAGACAGGATATATGGTAAATATGTCAGCAGCTGAAAAAGCAATCCGTAATGTGAACTCTAATACTTATCAACACAATATGTCATATCCAAATTCTTATGTCGATGTGTGTGCGGAAAAAAAAAAGAAAAAAAAAATAGAACTGAATGTTGACGATTAAAAGTGCAATCAATAAATTGGAATCACATGCTCAAGTCCACAGCCATCAAGACGATCCCAAATTATTTTAATCAACTGTAATTTACTTATCATGAGACGATAAATATCTGTATGTCAGAGTAGCTCCAAATTATATTAAAGCGATAAGTGCTGGATGTGGAATATGTCAAACACCAGATTAGTCAAAATTGTAAATTTGATGATAAATGGATGTTAGAGAATAGCTGATTTTGCACCATTTTTCATGTCATGCTAGTAACTAATTTTAAATAACAAGTGAGCATGATTAAATGGAACTTAACATTTCAGAAATAAAATGACTGACAAGAATTACAGTGTGTTCGGATAGAGAGAGGGTAGACAGAGGAAGGTGAGGAGACAATTAGTTACAAATGGAAAGTAATGAAATTAAAGGTCTAAAGATATCCAGAAATTTCGTTAGGACAATACAAGCCACGTTCTTTCTCTAGTCTAGTACAAAAGTAACCCTCTTCCCTATCCTTTCCCTCCTTTGCCCCTGCTAATGAAGTATGTTAACATGCTCTCATGTATCACAGTTGAATTATTATTATTATTATTATTATTATTATTATTATTATTATTATTATGAAGAAAACCAGTGTAGATAATGTGTATAGCATTATCTGAGGGTGTAGGAATAGGATTGTTCAAATTTTGGAGTACACATTCTATGCGAACGATTCCCCCTTTCATCACCTTCTCATTTGCCCCCTGCTTATGAAGTGTTTTGACATGCTTTGGTGAAGTGGAATAATTGTGTTATTTTCTACCAGATCCATAAAACAGCGAACCCTGCTTTTATAGTAAATAGAGCATATGAAACTATTTATTTGGTAGTTTTGTAAAATTCAAAAAATTTAAACAAAACAAAACAAAACCCTAATTCACAGAACAAGAAGCAAAGAACAGAAAAAGAAACCGAGGCATCAAATATAAAATTCAAGATATGAAAACGGAATTGCAAAAGAAAACTCTAAGATAGAAAGAAACCTGAAAAAGAGCCCTAGTCAATGCCGGATTTTGAATGAGAATTTTCCTAGCCTGTTGCTGATTCTGCTCTATCAGTGCCTGTAGTGAGGACAACCAGAATTCAATTTTTCCCCCTCCTAAGCAATTAGTTCTAAAAATTAAAAAAAAAAAAAAAAGGGTAAAAAAGGCAGTAAAATTGGTGTGTGATGAATCCGAAACGTACCTTCATCTGAGACATAATGTCGTAAAGCTGGTTTTTGGACATTCCGGCTAGGCTGGACGGTACGCCGTCGCCGATTACTTGCTTCCCAGCCATTCTTCTTCCCACAGAAAGAGTATAGGGATTGCGGTATTAATGTGATGTTACTTTTATTTTCCCCGATTTATCCCAAATCTCGTGATAATTTTCGATCAATTTCTTCGGATTGTTTTTAAGAGGAAATTGGGAAATTGATTACCGTATTCTTCAATATTTTGCTAATTATGGTTTTTATATACGCTGACATGTAATTTTATATATGTTTCGCAGGAAGAAATAACATTATGCAACAGTATTTCCCTATTTCCCACGTCCAAAATTTTCGAGTATTTAATAAATAAAATCGTCGGGTCTAAATATAATTATGAAATCGTTCGAGTTCAGTTCGATTCGATTTCGTACCATAATTAAATTTTTTAACATTTACAAAAATACTATATAAATACAACTAAATAACATGTTCATTCGTGACTTTTATAAATTAACGTAACACAATTTTAAAATATATAAATAACAAGCTGTCCAATAAGATTAATTCAATATACAAATACCAAGAAGTAGATACTAATATTAAAATATCGATGATCCATATCAATAATTCATTTGTTTCAAACAGCCTGCATAAAGAAAATGAAATATAAATTAAAAATTATAAAAATAAAATATTTTTAAGTATTGATAATACTTACCAATTATTTGATTTAATCATCAATTCTTTGATTTATCATAATAAGAAATTCTACAAGCATAATTGAAAAACCATAATTAACAAACACAAATAAACTAAAATTTGTTCAATTAAAAGTTGTAAAAATAAAATATTTTTAAGTATTGGCTATTTTGTTTAATTAATTTGCTAATTTGTTTAGAAAAAATTAAAATAATTTAATTAATTCAATATAAAAAATTATTTAGATTCGGTTCTTATTCAATTATTCGGTTCTTGATCTAGAACCGAGAATCGATCCAAATTCATCGGTTCTCAATTCAGATACATGTTCGGATATTTAACTTGTGAAGAACCATTTGATTCGATTCGGTTCGAGAATTTTGTCCAACCCTACTTAAATCTGTATAAAATTCTTAAAAGAGTCATTGACAAAGGCATCGTTTACGAGCTCTACGATTATTATGTTGGGATCGATTATTATTATGTTGTAAGATTATTACGAACTTTACGATTATTATGTTGAGCTCTTGTTCAAAACGGCATCGTTTATGAGTTTTACGATTATTATTAGTCGTTCAAAACGACATCCCTATTATTATGTTCAAAATGGCATTCCCTTTTTTTTTTTTTTTTCACAACTTCATCATCGTCACGAAGAGTTTGAGAAGGAAATTCGGCGTATTTCTTTAGAAGTGACAACATGTAAAGGTCAGAAATTTCATACATATAAATCTTTTGGTACATATACAACCTGGCATATTCTAAACGGGTTGGCTTAAAAATTGGGCCCTATTTGTCTAACAATCAATTGGCCTATTCAGCACCGTTGGCCCGGTCTATGTGATTTTAATTATTTATGGCTTTATATATTATGATATTGTTAATTAANTTTATGGCTTCATATATTATGATATTGTTAATTAATCTTACATTTATATAAACTATAAAGGATAATTCTATATATTATACAAGGGTAATTATATTATCACTACAAAATTTGTTTAGTACACCACAATTTTAAATATATGTTTTATCTACGTAAATAAACCTAAGTAAGATTACATAAATAGATGTTCTTTTAAATATTTTTTAAAACTAATTTTTTATTTTGTTTTCACCACAAACGTGAGACTTATCATTTCTTTATTTCTTTCTTTTTTTTCTGCAACCTTTTTTCTTCACCGTGGACACAAAATGAACGTTTAGTGATGGGGGTGGAAGAAGTTTTTGACTTTTTCTAGGTAAGATCAATGGGGGATTCAGGACTAATTGGTGGTGGTGGGTGGGAATTTTTTATTTTTTATTTTTCATGGGCAAGGTTTGAATCCCAATGAGGTGGGGAGCGAGAATGGAAGAAATGTAAATTTGAGAAGGGATGAATACCATAATATTTTAAGTTTTAGTTTAATTAGGACTATAATTGTAAAATTAATGTGGTAAATTTATTAAAAATATAATTTATTTGAGGTATAGTTATATGTGGTGTAATCAATAATATTTGTAGTGGCAATATAATTACCTATTATACAATTGATCGAAATACTTACTGGATTGATCAGAATAGGTTAAAATATTATTGATTACTGGTGTAATCAATAATATTTGTAGTGGCAATATAATTACCCATTATACAATTGATCGAAACACTTACTGGATTGATCAGAATAGGTTAAAATAGGTAGAAGAATTGCAGTTCAGAGATTCATTTGAGGAGAAAAGAGTGACACTTTCATTCATGATCCCGCCTTAAAAAAAATTTGAGTTTAGTTTTAGGAAGGAGGATGACATAGACTTGTTATAACGTATTTGAGGCTCAATTATATATTTATAAGTACAAGTAGTGCTCTATCTCAACTTCACCTCATCTATTTGTCGAGATTAATTAAGAATTCAATACAAAGTATCAATATTCGACAATTTTGAAGAGTCTATTAATTCATTCAGATCTCATACTAATCGAACTAAGAAAGAGAGCACGAAAAGTTTAACTTAAAAATCATCATGAGTCGTATTGTATACTTCATTACTTTTAAAAGATCAATTACTAATAGTCTTCGTACAAAACACTCACGTACACATACAGTGGGTAGGGGCCATGTCAATACAAGCATAAACAATTATGTAGTCTCAAATTACTCAATTACAAAAATTCAAATTTCCGTAAATCCCCAAAAAACCATCCAATATCATTATCTCTGTTGAAAATTTATAGGGCTATATGGGATTCCCATTATGAATTTGGCTATTATTTCAATAGGGTGGCGATGATGAATAATATGAGCCAAGTCACAAATGCGCAGTGCAATCGATTGCACTGCACAAGTTGATGAATGGATAGCTACTACCCAAATAATATGTGGGAATGATATGAACCTTGATAATTTTATTTTATGTTTCAAAAAAAAAATAACAATTTCTTATATGTATAAAATACATATATTTGGCATATATGCTTCTAGTATATTTACCAAATAATTTGCTATT
Source organism: Fraxinus quadrangulata (assembly GCA_903798255.1). Taxonomy (NCBI): domain Eukaryota; kingdom Viridiplantae; phylum Streptophyta; class Magnoliopsida; order Lamiales; family Oleaceae; genus Fraxinus; species Fraxinus quadrangulata. Next base: position 7,111 of record CAIGRB010171082.1, on the reverse strand, counting down.
CATATATCAAAAGTTGGTGTTAGCTTACATGTTGTCGTAATCTATAATTAGATGTTGGGAAAGTGCAAACAATGTTCCATATGATTGATGTTTCGCCCGGAAATACCCGGTGTACTTGTATATGATTTTGATCAATATAATTTACATTTATCGAAGTTGAAATTGATAATGAGTTTATAAGAGAATTGGACCACTCTGCTTAATAGGTTAATTTTTTGGAATGAATCTACTAGTCTCAACAAGTGGCTTAGACACGTAGATGCATATGATAGGATGAATTTCCAATAATAGCCGATCAAGGTGGTGGGCCACGAGTTGAATCACGGTGGACGAAAACTTTAAGATTGGATTTCAAGATAGTTTCGTTCACATAAAGTGGTAGGCAGCTCTGAACATAGTAAAAAAGTTGGACAAGATTGTATGATTCTAGGCAAAGGGACATATAGATTATGGTTTGAGGAGTTAGGATGGCATGAAAATTTGTTCGAAGAAGAATAAATGGAAATTGCGAATAAAATCTTGTGTTGACCTAACTTTGGATAAATAATTTGACTATCAAAGAAATTGAACTGCACAGCTTAACAAATAAATCTTTTGAAATGAAACCCAATATGAAACAATTGGATAAACAATTAAAACATGTTATTTGAACACTAGTCTTAGATTACATGTTGGAACATATTCATTCTTCATCGTCTATACTACAATGAGTAATTGGACGAACAAATAAAATGATGAAATGTACTGCACAGAGAATTACAAAGAATGACTTGTTTGGGTGGCCATATAAGCTGGTCAAACTTGCTTATAAGTCCAAATAAGGGCTTAAGAAAATTAGAGGAGACCATGTTTTTAAGATTTTATTATAATAATTAAGGTACTATTTTTTTTTATTCACAAATTAGATATTTTTATTTTAAAAATAAATATTTTTTAAGTATATATTTGACTTTATTCTCAGTTTCATTAAGTGTGTGTTTGTCTTCCATTATTGTAGAAGAAATAAAGTAATGAATAGTAGTTTTTGAAGAATGTGTAGTTAAAATTTAAAGTAACTTTATTGGTTTGTGTGTAGAATATTTTATTAGATGAATATGTGGTGGAGATTCTTACTGTATCAAATAATGTTTTGGAATAATGGGAGACAAACGAGACCTAACTGTGCTAAGGCATATCTTTTTTTTTTTTAAATCAAATTCAAATTCAAATTACGCATCAATATTATTTGGAGAGAAAAATACTTATTCTTTTCCTTTTCATTGTCATTGTAAAAGGTCACAAATGTCACCGCACATATTTAATTATAATATGTTTATCTTTTTCTTTTTAATTTCAATAATATAAATGTGATTCGCTTTAACAATTCAAACTTTACGAGATTCAATATGATATCAAAGTCTAACAAGTGCATTCAATCTAAAAATCAAAGGAGCGATCGACTTTTGAGATTGATATTTCCAAACCAGGCACCATCTTGTTTGATCCTGTTAAGGGTTAAATGTCACATTTGATATAACTTATGAATAAATATAATACTAATATTAAAGATTTGGAATATTACTTTTAATAAAATTGATATTTTAATATGAAATCTCAATGGTTTTAATAAATTTGACATTTTAATATGGAATCTAAATGCGTCACACTTGACGATGGACCCATGATTGATAAAATGCAAGGTCCTTCATGATTGAAACACGTGAATGTCGTCATGTTGCTGGTGTACAAACCAAATATAATGAGAAGAATTCTGCAGTATACTTGACACTAGAGTAGAACAATGCAAATAAATTTCATTTTCTTGTTGACTATTGCAAATTTAGCAATCTTACTCGATTCTCATATAGGGACTTGTTGCACTAGTAAAAGAAGAAATAAGTGAATAATTGAGTGGTTCTAGTACACTTCAAACTCACATTATTAGCAAACACTCAATTGAAATTAATTTTTATCTGTTATAAATTTAGAGTCAATTATATGAATTATTTTTCGTTATTCTTGGACAGTGTATTGTCACATCTGTTGAAAGATCTACAAGTAATTATAATCCATGAGTGCAATACATTAATTATAATAGCAAATTAGAGTTGGAGTAGTAAAAGATGGAATAAGTGAATGTTTGAGTGGTTGTAGTACTCTTCAAAACTGGCATTATTAGCTAGCTACATTTGCATACACTGCATTGACATTGATATGTTGATGTAGTGATATTTGAGTAAGATAAAACTCTAAATTAAAGTTTTATCGTGCAAGTTCACGGGCCTAATTCGTCACTTTAAAATCGACTTATAAAAATAGGTTTGCATAGGAACGAGAATTGCTCACACTCTTCCTTAGGTCAAGGCTCGAGATTAAGCACTCTCCCTTGGCACATGACTGAATAAAAAAAGAAAAAAAAAATTGATTTATTCTTGCATACACATGCTCTGATACCATGTTAAAAGGTCTATAAACTTAACTTGTTACCGTAAAATCGAATTACAAATATGAAGTTTGCATTCATTCCAATATATTGCATTTTAAATCGTACCAAGATGATACCTGACATGCTAACTCTATTTATAATAAATTTGAAGTCAATTATACGATTTCTTTAATATATTTTTCTTTTCATTCCATTTATTGCTACGGCTATTGAAAAAATTAGAAGTGATTTTAATTCAAGAGTGCAATACAACAGTTTGGTTGAAATGTTATTCAAATTTAGTTTTGACTTTTGGGATTTGATGGGTAAAGTTTCTTAAAAAAAAAGTAAAAATAAAAATAAAAATGAGGTCTTATAAAATTTCAATGACAAATGATCCCACGTGTCTAATAGCATAAAAAACACCAACTTTAATTGCATTTATAAAAAAACGTGAGGGAATTAAGCTAAATACATTTCCTAAAACATTGCATAAAAATATTCATAGTCTTTATTTTCTAAAAGCCACTCTAGATGACCTCTATTTTTGAGGATGGGAGAAACCATTTTTCTCGAATGACGAGACAATCACATTTTTGATACATTAAACTGAATATAAGTATATAACTAAGAAAAAAAAGAATGAAACATTTAACAAATGTCATTCAAATTTGTGATCCAACATAGCAAACTCGTCATCATACATTTGTTTTCTCCATAAAAATTACATTCATCATTATTTTTGTTTTTATGAGATATGTGCTACCTCTTGGTAATCATATCCCATCAAATGCAAATAGACTTATTGAAAAGTGTTTTTGGAGGGCCAATATACAATTTGAGTCTATAATTTTTTGTCAAAACAATTATAATGAGAAGAGGAATGTTTAAAAGGTAAAATGCAGGCAAGTGATTTTAAAAGACCACAAAAGTCTAAAATCTAGAGGGTCAATAGAAAAATCCTTTTTAATTTGAAAGACGTGTTTGGTATGTTGAATTAAATAATGCTATATTAATTTAGAATAAAAAAATATATAATTTAATTTATCAATTATTTGATTTAATACAGTCAAGTCCAAAGTATCAAACATATTATAAATATCACTTTATATAAGTACCATTAGTTCGCAGCAAGCATCCAATTGTTTGATTAGTTCCCTAAACAATAATTTCACTTTCAAGTTGACAAACGTAATTGTTTCTAATGTGGTTGGGGTTCCAACTAGTCAAGTATATATCCAACAATTTTTACATTTGATTGATTGTAGATATATAGAACTAGATAATAATGAATGCATTAAAAAAAGGTTGAAATCTTGTCTATCGCGTTGTTGAATCAAGGAATACGCCTCGTAAGCTTTGCCCTCATATGGTGAGATGAAGACAGCACGCGAAGGAAACGAAAGCCTAAGAAGTGCACCCGAAGTGAGCGAGCCTCCTTCCCCATCTTGGCTATTTTCAGACTAGCAAGTAAACACATGGGAGTTGGTGAATAAAACGTGATTCTTGTAAAAGAATAAAAACTAACAAAGAACCGTCATCGGTCATTCCTCCAGAAAAATATCTAATTACCCCAAGACTTGGAAGAAATCTATACCTCCTCATTTGAGAAAGAAAGTCATGCAATTCAAATATCTCTTCCTCAAATAGCTACTTTTTTCTTGCTCCTGTTTAAACGTCAAAACTAATGAGTTTAGGAAGTGAAAATCATAGCTAGGTGTGTAAGATTTGTTGATTGGATTTCTATCATCAACATGCTTATTATAGATAACACATGATGTTATAAGCATTATATTGAATATTTGAATTAGCTCAAACTTGACAAAGATAACCCTTCTCTACTATGCCGATTTAAAAAACTTCACTCCTTTATACTGGAAAGATGAACTCTAAGCATAGCTCATAAGTTAGATTAGATAAATTCAAATTTATAATTAACAACTGACAGATATTTTTGGACTTTTCTAATATTGTCAAGTTATGTTTAATGCAGCGTGTGAAACATGTTATTAGAAATTTGATTTGTTTAATGTTTTCACATGTTAATGTAACATGTTCAAATGGACACTTTTCTGGGACATGACATTGTGATTAACAGTTAGAATTAGCTAACTTCAATGAAACCAAACTTGAAAAATGGATTTCAATAGAAATTTTGGCTTGTGTCGTGGTCTTCTTGTAAGTATATGGCCCCAATATTATTCTCTTTCGAACAGAGACAAGAATTTTCTGTGATAAAACTTTCTTTTGCGATAAATTTCTTATTTGAATCTTAGGTTGGCAATTATGTGAAAACTACACTACTTATCTTTAATAATATTAAACGCATCTTCTTGTTCAATGCCCCAAAAAATTTTACACTTTTCTTTATAATCTCCGTGAGTGATGTGGCAAGTGTGCTAAATTATTTAACAAAGCGCCTATAAAAGCTAGTTAACCCATTAAAACTCCTTACTTCAATTATACTTTTAGGTATTGGCCACTCTTTAATGACTTTGATTTTCTCCTCATCCACTTTAATATCCTTAGCATTAATGACATAACTAAGAAAAATAATTTTTTTCATGTAAAATGTGCACTTTTTGAAGTTAGCATAAATTTGTTCTTATCTTAAGATCACAAGTACACATCTTAAATATCCTTTATATTCATTTAGATCCTTACTATATACTAAAATGTCATCAAAGTAAACTATTATGAATTTACCTATAAATGCACGTAAAATATAATTCATTAATCTCATAAATGTGTTAGGTGCATTAGTAAGTCCAAATGGCATGACTAGCTACTCATACAATCCATATCTAGTTTTAAAAGAATTTTGTTTTCATTCATCTCATTCCCTTATTCTAATTTGACGATAACCACTTTTAAGATCAATTTTACTAAATATGCATAATTCATGTAATTCATCTAACATATCATCCAACCTAGGAATATGATAATATATTTTATCATTATATTGTTGATGACTCTGCAATCGACACACATCCTCCAAGTTCCATCTTTTTTTGACATGAGTAGCACGGGCACAGCACATAGACTTATACTCTTCCCCACATACCATTTGCTCATCAATTCTTCCACTTACCTTTGAAGTTTCTTAGTCTCTTCGGGATTACTTCGATAAGCCGGCCTGTTTGGAATGACATCTCCATGAATGAAGTCAATTTGATATTCAATGCCTCAAATGGGTGGTAGCCCACTAGGCATATCCTCCGAGAACACGTCTTCGAATTCTTGCAACAAAGAAGTAGCCAAATTAAGGAGAGGTGTATTAGATTCCCTCAAAGTTGAGGAATGAATCTTTATAAATCAACAAGATCATAGTCGGTTCTCAACTACTACCTTATTCAACTCACTCCCTTTTGTAAAGAAATTCACTTTCATTTTTTCTCTCATCTCACAATACTCTTTTTCTTTCCTCTTGTGACTCTACTTTTTTTTCTCACTTTTAGTCACCTTACTATTTTTTCTCTTGTTCTTTTGTTGTGAAAGATCAATCTCACTCTTCTCTCAAACTTTTTTCTTCCTCACTTTTTAAATTGATCCGATCTTCATACATTTGTTGTAGTGTCAACCGCGCTAGAGTTATAGATTTTCCATCTTTAGTAAAGCTTTACCTATTTTTATACCAGTCATGAATCATATTTTTATCATATTGCCATGACCTCCCCAACAAAATATGTTCGGTATGCATAGGAACTACATCACACATCACTTTCATTATAATATCTCGCAATTTAGAAATTCACCAACACTCTCATATTCACCTTAATCTCTCCACATTCATTCAACCGTTGCAATTCGTAAGGCCTAGGATGTTTTTGCATAGTTAATCCCAATTTTTCAACAAGTGTTGTTATTACGCCACATGCTTGTTTTTCATATTTATCATGTCTATCTACATTTTTATTAATGTTTAATTTATTTCTTAATTAATATAACTTCTTCATCATGACTAATTATATTGTTTTTACAATGAAATGGGCTATAAACGCCCTAAATGATCGATGAGCCTATTAACTCAAGTTTAATATGATTAAATTATATAATACATTGGTTTTATTATGTGATTTTAACTTGTCGAATTTTTGTATTTAACTTAGATGTACTCCACGTTTCAATAAGTGCATTTTTGTGTAATTTAATATGAAAACAATATTTGAACAACAAAATGGATTTTTAATCAATAAAATAATTAAAGGATTTAAATAAGTTAAAAAGATAAATAAGGAATATTAAAATTTATTTCCTTAAATTATGCCAATTAATTGTCATTAAGTTAGAAAATAAGACTTTACCTATTTTTCTTCACCGCCTTACATATAAAAATCGGCTCCATTATTTTCATGAACGAATTGGTATTTTGCATTCTGGAAAATGAGAATGGTAGTAAGGTATGAGATTTTAATTATTATTTTACTCAATTGTTTAATTTAAATTCAAAAAGCAATCATGGTATTTTAATTGATTAGTAATAAAATAATGTTTTTATTTCATTTATATATGAAATGAGGGTGCCATTGACTGCGTGTGTGTGTATATATATATGTTGTATGTATATGTATAGATGAGTGTGCGCACATTATATGTGCCAGTATATGTATATGTGTGTACTTATTTAATACAAATATATTGTGTGTTTGTAGGGATGCATGGGTGTAATGCGTATATATGAGCTGCATGTATGTTTTGTATATATAT